>VKOC01000006.1:3973114-3990831 GCA_009364415.1 Spea multiplicata
ACTACTGCACACACATACACTACTGCACACACATACACACACTACTGCACACATATACACTACTGCACACGCATAGAAACATAGAATATGTTGGCAGATAAGAACCAATTGGCCCATCTAGTCTGCCAAGCTCTGAATACTTCCCTTAGTCCCTTGATTTATATTATATCTGGGATACCCCTATGCCTATCCCATGCATGTTTTAACTCCTTCACTCTGTATTAACTTCTACCACTTCTGTTGGAAGGCTGTAATCCCTTTGTACAATTTCCCAAAAAATTAATATAATAAAGTATTTCTGATGGTATTATAACTTTTTCTACTTTTTTGTATTGTTTTTCTTATTATGTAGAGTGGGGGCTGGGTAAGCCGGCTGGGATTCCTGTGTAAGATGTTGTGTTACTCGTTCCTGTTTCATGACATGGGCCGTGGATCTTCTTCGGGGATTTATATGCTGGTTGGCTATTAAAACAATGATGTAATATAAACATATAATATAATATAAACATCTCACGCAAATTGCAGAGGCGAGCATTTTTGGAACCACTTTACTTTAGCACTGAAGGGGTTACAAACCTTTCAAAGGCCACGTCCAGACACTATTAAGATAAGGGGAAAACTAAAAAGTACTGTTATTCCAAAAAACTAGTATCATTAACCATTTCACTAATGTATAATCAACAGAGCATTGCAAAACAGTGACGATTAGAGCAACCAATCAGCAAGAACTGGTGATTCTCCGCGTCCCACCACTGGAAGCCCCCGTAACGCGGTTGACTTGGATAGCTTTGAATAACTATATCTGGGTAGGCCTTCTATATTATATCAATATGAAGAAAGGGATTAACCCTTGCAGTAACCCTTGGCTTTCCTCTCTAACACAGAAGGTGTTAACTTCTGCCAAGACGAGATTCAACAATAAGCCGCGCGATATTAATCACAAGCAAATGAGCAATTATCACCAGATGTTGGAGCGATTTGTTTATCATATTTCATATCTATTTACTTTCAGGATTTGCCATAAAGGGGCCACAACAGACGTTTCTTTCGTGATGAAACGAGGAAAAAAACAGCCACGTAATCCCATTCTGCACTCTGCGAGCCACTGAACCATAATTAAATACTTTAGAGGGACAAATGCATTTGTTTGAGTTTAGATAAAAAATATTTATATGCTCGATAATCCAGTGCTTGAAAGGAAAAAAAAAACAACCACTTTTTGAAACAGTACAAAAGTTATGTATTCCGATGCAAAGTATAAAATGTAAAGTTATCATTATAGTAACGTTTGTACTACAATCAGTTTTCGATCTAGCCACAAGTGGAAAGATTTAGGTCACCCCATTTTATGTACAATGAAAATCATAATTATATATAAATAAAGGAACATAATAGGATATATATGTTATACGATAATATGATATATAATCACAAGTTTGTTAAGGAACAACATACATTATAATAGATGTAAAAATATGTGCTCCCCCCCCCCATATCCTATGAAGGGGCCGCTTAGACTAATGGGGACCCTAAAAATCTGCTTATATGTTACGTCACCCAGTATAACGCCATATCTTACCTAATTTCATTCTTCATTCAGTAATCTTTTCTATACGGCTTCATCACTTTGGCTTTGGAATTACTCCAAATATGTTTCTACCTTAAAAGTGGATATACTTTTTTATCCCCAAGACAAAAGCACCAGAGATCAGGCACAGCATATTATTGCTAAATCCAATATCTGATTGCCTGGGTCAGGATCTCTGTCAATATTTGAATTACGACAACACTGTCAGGGGTAACAGATAATACTTGGAGAGAGTTATGTATTAGAAAGCCGGAGTACATTGTAACGTCTGGCTCCACAAATGTTTGGTCCATTTCCTCAGTCCATTACAACCTCATTTCTGATTGAGACAGTTCTTAAGTCAGGGCATCTATTTCACTTGACTTCCATTATAAATGGTAGGGCAGTCATTTTGGTTAATGGATTAAAGTGGGAGCGTATTTATCACAGAGTTGGCTAATGTAATATTATCAAATGCCGGTCGACCGCAATACTCTCTTGTATTGATCACGTTTTTATGTATAACATTGTTTAAAAACACTGAACTTAAAGACTGGTCTCTGGTGTAGACATATAATGAGAAATATGCAGAAAAAGCAGTGCGAAAGATCATCTGATGCCTTTTTGTCCCTTTTTGTTCCGCAAGACGATTTCTTAAGTTCTATTTTGGAAGGCGGAATAGGTGGCGTTACTTTTGAGAGTTAAGTAGGGCACGACTGCTTAGGCCCAGATGCTCCAGAACGATCAATCCAACACCTTCACTCACCCACCCCAGGCATTAATCAATGGTGTGAGTAACGACGTTGGCCACAGCTTTATTAATAATCCCCCATAATAACATAACAGTCACATAACCAATAACAACCCGCCAGCTGCTAGGCCTAAGCCCAGCAGGCGGTTCAAAAACCACCTGATAACAAGAGTTCTGGCCCAACAGGTGCCATTATCTGCCCGTTAAACCCAACTCCCCAAGCCCACTTGGGCGCAGCTTCCATGCTGGAAAGGAATTTTCCGCGCCGTGACTAAAAAATAAAAACCACGGAACAAAAAACAACCAAATACATCCATAATGAAACGTCACAATACATTTAAAGGGTCGGGAGGGAAGTGCCTGTCCTTAAGCTTCAGGCGGGAAAAGAGGTAGGGGCGCCTTTGTCATAACCTTTTAAACCTTAGCATGCAACAGCGTTGCACCTCACTGCCCAATGAGGGCCACAGTTATCCTGGCCTCCACATGACCTGGGCCGGCAATCATATTCCCCCTTTCCTTATACTCCAGGGTGGCCTAGTCTGTCAGCTTCTTGGGAGTACTAATTACATATATATTGATAAGGTCCGCGGTTCTTGGAAGCTGAGGATACACGGAATTAGTAGCGGGGGGAAGTACATTTCCTCAGCCATCTTTACTTCCTGATGTGTCTTACAGCAACACCCTGCTCAGGAAACCTTCATCAGGAGACAGCAAAAGCATTTTCCCCTTGTGGCTTACAAATAACCCTTTGCTGTCCCATTTGCCTGCAACAAATCAAACAAATAAAAATGTTTTGTATAATGTGACCACAACTGACATATGTTATATATATACTAAAAAAACTACAATCGCTGCATCAGCAGCTGTATATCAGTGATTTAATATATCATTGTGGATGATGACAGACTGGTTATTTATCTCTTCATTCATATTTCTGTACAATATATTTTATACATTTTTATTTTATAATATTACAGCTCACATGCATAAGTTCTAAAATGATAAAAAGGCTTTGTACAGTGTTGGCTGTTGAGAAAACAGGAGAAAGGTATAGTTAAAATGATACCATTTATTGGCTAACGGAGAGTTTAATTGCGAGCTTTCGAGACCGAGTTGTTAGGTCCCTTCCTTGGGCATTAAGTCTGTGTTAGCTTCATTAATGCCTGAGGAAGGAAAGCTCGCAATTAAACTCTCAGTTAGCCAATACATGGTATCATTTTAACTATACTTGTCTCAGAAGTTCTAAAATAGAAGCGTCAGTCTCCAGGCATTGAGGGTCAGAACCCGGCCAGATTTTCTGGATATCCCGGCATGAGCCCTGGCTGCTCAATCAAAATGGTTTGAACTGATCACTTGTGTTCAAAGCAATGATTTACCAAAATTCTGCTCTGTTTGTAGCCCTCAATGCCTGGAGTTTGGCACCCCAGTTCTAAGCTGTAACCAACTATAATGGCGTAGTGTCTCCTCAACATCTCCTGAGACCCCACCATCCCGGTGCTACCAGAAGAACTGGACGTTGATTGCTAACGGAGATGACCCTCCATGGATGCTGTTGGGCTCATTTGATTAAGTAGTTCACCAGTCCGTTTTCTTTACACTGCCTCAGAGTGTTAAAAGCCAGGGTTTAGTCATTAGGTAACTTTGCTTTCACGTAACCATCATCAGCTATTTCCTTGTTTCCTTCCTGAGGTTCTGAACCATAGTCCCATTTCTATAAATCAGTTGGGTTTTCCTTTTATTATCAAAAAAAAATAACATCTTTCTAAAACGCAGAGGAATAAGATGCCTTATTATGCATGTCAGCATATTATTATATATTATATAGCACCATCATATTCTGCAGCGCTGTACAATGGGTAAACAAGACAAAAATTTGGACAAAAGGAGGGCCCTAGAAATGTATAATAAAATATTTTAGTTAATATATTATCATGAAGCTTTGTCATATGCTGTGCATTCTGCGATGGAGAGTGTACAAGTAGTATTTTTTTTAAAGAGTCAAAGTTTGCTGGTTCAGCACCAAAGATCAACATATGGAATGTATGGGGATAGTTCTGCTATCTATACACAGGGACCCAACTTTGTCATGTGTATGTAAATAGAAACACTTTTGCCTCCATTGGTAAAATAAAATAAAATTCTGCCTCCCCTTTTCCCTACAAAACCTAATAAAGAGATTCCCATTGTTGACCAACATTAAATGTATCCTCAATGTATACCTTACTGGGAGTGTGAAAATCTTTAATACATAAAGGGATTTAACAAAAATTAAATATGTTTATTTCAATAATCAGACAAGAAGTCATAGTCTAAAATTAAAGGATCAGAGGCTTAGACGCAATGTGAGGAAGTATTCACCAAGAGCGTGGTGTATAAGTGAAACAGTTTTCCAGTAGAGGTGGTAAAACTTAATACACTAAAGCAATTTAAACATGCATGGGGTACACTTAAAGAGCATGCAGAAATTAAAGGAACAAGTCAATTCTGTGGAAAAAAAACAACTGGAAGACTAAGCTAAATAGGTGGCTTCTGCTGTTAATTCCTTTATTTGTAAAAGAGCCATCAGAGAGACTGTATGATATTTGCGCATCTATGTGATATTATGAACATGTATTACGCAGTCGGCTAGAGCATACTCAGTAAATGATCATTGAACGAAACAATGCAAACTCACATCTTTGTATGTTGGAATTTTCAAGGTTTGACCCAGAGCCTCAAGGGTTTATACCAGCCGTAGGGTCACATAGTCTGCAGCTATTTCCTTCATATTATATGCTGATTTCATGGTATTTAAGACACACAAGTAGTGGTTTTCCATCCGGTATGTCTCACTGCCTGCCTCAGTTGTTTTTTTTAATATTATTATTATCTTTTATTTATATGAGCACCAAAAACTGAACATCAGTTACAATATATAGCAAACTGATTCGCAATATAATCTAAAAGTGTTAGATATTGTGAAGTTACTTGAGATCAGTTTATTCTTAAAGGTCCCTAATGAATGCTCTGGGAAGAAACCTGATCAAACGGTGCTGAGTGCTCCACACCTCTGGAAGATCACGTTGTAGTTCAGCAACAGCAGCCGTAGACGTGTTGATTGATTCCGAGCATACCTGGCTGTTAGAGAAATCCCAATGCTGCTCTAGAACCGCATGTAAATGGGGCTCGGGGAACCTTCCACAGATTTGTTATTGTGCAAATAGAGTGGAATCTCCTGGAAGAGCCAGTGCTACATGTCAACAAGTGTTGGATTGTTCTAAAATCAGTTCATGGCCAAGGATTGGAGTATCCATAAAGTGGACTAGCCATGTATATAAAGGCATTTAATGGAAGCCGCGTTGATTGCCGTGTATAAATATATGCTTGTGCCATGTCCATATATGTTAGCCCAGTTTTTGCTCACGCTCCACTCACTTTCTATCTATACCTGGCCTACAAAGCCGTTTAAACCATGTCTTCAATTTCTTTTCAGTTGGTATTTCGTAGAGGACAGGACTACAATAACCTATTCCTGTAGACCGTTAACCATCGCTATATGTGTTGCCTGGGCATGTTAGAGCATATATGCTTTTGAGCAACATTCTCAGCAACCACAGCTGATTTAAGTGCTTCCCCTATTGTAGATGCCGATATGTTTATAGATACGCTATGTACCAAAATAGCCTAAACATCACATTTTCAAAGTGCCTGGATAGTAAACATCTTAGAAGTTTTTAGAGCAAATCCTTAACAGTGTTGCTTCCATGCTCTGTTATCTTGAAATACAGCATCTCCCAAAAGAGCAGCGTAAGGTTTGAATCAGGGATCACCACAAGCCTAAGACTCTGTTTATTATTTTTCTTCAAAGTTATATCAACAATTTTAAGTAGGACAAATGGTGGCACTTGTGGTTAGGAACAGTCTTCAGACAGTGGGAGAACTTGACTCAGTTCCCAATTACCAGAAAAAAATGTGGTCTTTGAAAGAAAAAAAAAAAGGATAGTTAACCCTTTCAGCGTCAAAGGGTTGACCACTACATTCCTTTCTTGCCTTGTGTTTCCAAGACGTGCTCTTGCTCATATCGGTGGCACTCGGGGGGTTACCAAAAACATATGCCTTCCTTTAACACTCCTGGGTTTTATTATCACAGTTCTGAGCAACAATAATATTGTGAATATTACTACGCTTTGTCTGTAAAATGGAAGCCTAGCGTAATGTCTATGTGATTTGATGGGTACAGAGTGGGTTAAAATAACACAACTGACGTGAAGATAAAATCTGATCTCATGAAAAGTCATGTGGCGAAATGTATAGAAACGCTAAACAATTGTGTATTTCAGTAACAGATATATAAAAGTTTATTAATATTTCTGAACTGCTGAGTTAGCCACAAAACTCAGATCAAATCAAGGAAATCCTGTCATATGCCCCCCTCCCTGTTATTAACAAGTAGCCAGATTGTTCTGAGTGTAACTTCATAATGGGGGTGAAAGAATGGCAGGAATGATGGAGGAGCATTTGAAAGGATGTCATGGGGAGGGGTGCCAGGGGGTCATAAATTAGAGAGCTTTCACTCTAGTGACAAAACCCCTCCAGATCTTCTGGCAAAAGAGTCTATTTACTAAAGAGAGGAGACTCAGACCTTCCAAACTCTGAATAACGCACATGTGATAACTATGACCTCAGTATACAACTTACTCCTATAGTTAAAGTACAAACTGTGACCTTTATCATTATGGGTTGTAAAAGGCTATATAACATGTTACATGGAAATAAAGGTAGATACATTGATAGATAATAGACAGATGGTGGACAAACAGCTGTGGATAAATAATATATGACCACAGAAACTTCCTGGCTTGTTGACAAACACAAAGTGAACTGAGTATCCTGTGTTTTGCTAATATTCTGTCATTTATGCAGATAAATTGTACCTGCGAGACTTTGGGGTCTGTCCTAAATGTGAGCTTCTGATTTGCATCAACATTTTTCCAGAGCACACGTCTGCCCCCTCTCGGTCGGTCTGGGTAGTGCACATGGTCATTGTATAGTGTTCAGCGCTTCAGTCTGTCACTTGGAGCTATGTCTATGTCCTGCTGTCTGCCCGTGGCCCCCGGAGTGAGGACTCTCAGCTCTTGCCAAATCCCTCTTTTGTTTTCTCAGATCAATCAGTGAGCTACTAGTATACAAAATAAACAACTCACCCCCTAGGCGGTGACATGCCAAGCCAAGGAGGGAAGGAGAGGACAAGGGATGCCCCTGCAGAGTTTGACCCACATCTGTCTCTGTCCTGATCTACCAAGCTTTATACCTCTGGCCCCAAGGTGAAACATCAACTCCCTTCTTATGAATTGGGGGGGGGGATAATTGAAAAGCAGCTGGTTCTTATAACAGCCCCTACACACAGTCATTCCTCACTGAGAAAGAAAACTGAAATAGTGAGTGATCTGCACAGTCATCAAGAAAGGAGCTCTACCTCCCCTCCCTCCCCTGTGATCACCCTCCTCCTCCACTCCTCCTCCTCCTCTCCGGCTTACTGCTTTGTAGACTATACCCTCTCTGCTGATATCACTAGCCTGTTCTTCCCATAGAGGCATTGACTTGTGTGAGCCTCACATCTCTCTCTCTGCTGCTGCTGCTGCTGTGCTTAAGAAAACCTTGATCTTTTTTTTTCTTGTGCTTTCAATCCCCTTCAAGGATTTGCTACCAGTACAAGCAGAACACACACTGAAAAGCAGCAGGTCATAGCTCTACAACTACAGCAACAGGCACACTTTGTGTTAATCACTGACTCACAATCCTATCTGCCATGGCATCTTCATCATAAAAAAGGGGGATACAACAACTGCTGCAGGTAAAACAGACTTGTCTCTTTAATAATGCATTAACCCTTTATGTGCCAGGGAGGTGTGACTTGTCATCTCCCCACCCCACCTGCACCTTTCATGACATTCCAAGGTGTGTGTATATATATATATATATATATTCCTGTTCACAGGTCTTACGTGCAGAATATTTAAGTGATCATTGTAAATTCTGCATCCTCTTGGCTTCTGTCACCTTGGCACCAATCTGATATAGTTGTGATAATTTGGTATGTGGTCAAACTAGGGACTTGCTCCTTATGTGTTTCCAGGATATTTTGGTGTGGTTTGTTTTTGTGGTGACACACTAACACACACACACAGTATCCTTATCTTAATCCTGGGGTGCGTGTGTAATCTTGCTGACAGATCTTTGCTTAGTGAAGTGTTAGGATTTAACAGGATTTCTAAGGTACATACATTAAGAGTGTCAGATGTGCCATTTGGTAAAACAATGCTGATGTCCTTCTTTTGGTTTTACTTGTGTTTTCATAGATTTGTGTCATTTCAGATTCTTGGATTAGGGGGATTTTACAGTTGGGGGCTAAACTCAGTATTTCATATAATGGAGCAAGGTGCTAGGAGGGAACTCTGAGTATCTTCTTTCTATTAATGAGCTTGTTACCTGATGCAGATGGGCTGCCCATGCCTGTCAATTTAATGTGCTTACCTCCTATAAGGGCAGCTCTCAATACTGGGTTGCTGGCCTTTTGGGGTGAGGGCTTGCTTGTTCCCTGCTCAGATGCTGTACCTTAATATTTGTATGATTTAGTAATATCACAAACCCCTGGTCAGTGATCCTTTTACACAGAGATACTTGGTGCTTGGATACAGCTGTAGCTGGGTAGATGGGTGGGTGTGAAATCTTTACAGGGGCTGGGTTACCTGTTCCTCCTTCACCATGTATGGGTAACAATTATGTCCGGCACCAAATGAGTTAATGGAAAGGCAGCAATTCTATTTGATTCGTCTTAGACCATAAATCCAGAGGCATTCATCTGCTGTGGAACACTCATAGTGGAACTACTGAGAGGTGCACTTCCACTATATATATATATATATATATATATATATATATATATATAAATGTTTACATGGACACTGGATCAACATCTAGCACAGCCCAGCCAGACCCCCTATATAACAAAGAACCTTGAATAGGAAGTGTCCATGTAAAGCTTGTACACAAGTCCAAATAGAGAACTGCTATTTCGAAGCATTAGGTCATTAATCATACATAAATATACATAAATACATACATTGTTTTGTCTTTCCTTCCTTATTTCTATAGGCAAAGAAGAAGGACTCATCTGGCTTCCTTATCAGTTCCTAAACTTGGACTAGGAGAAATATATGTATATATTATTTATCTAGCTGTTTTTTTGGGGGATGCTAACACAGAACACAGAGGAGATCTGCGAGTGTGGGAAACATTAAAGGAAACGCAGAACTAAATGACAGGATACAAGACGGAGAAGCAGAACAGTTCCTTCGGTTGTAGGACACAGATTTGGTCGCTTTCCTGGAGCTAAGCTCGGAATACAGGATTTCTGCTGATTGTTTTCTTTTGGGGTCTTTTTTTTTGCGGTTTTTTCGAGATTTTGCTAAAGCTTCAGCCTAAGGATGCATCCCTGGTTGGTCTTCTGCTGGTGCTGGGTCCTGGTTGTCCATATAGCCAGAGCTACAAGGAATGGTGAGTCTTCTAGATCACTCAACAGTAACCCAACCAACCTGTCTAGAGAGAGGGGCATCTTGAGCTAGCACCCTAGAAGCCCATCTACAAGCCCTGTACTACTCCATTGTACCATTATTACACATTTTTAATGTTAAGATATCTAGGTCTTAAAATATGCAAAAAGCCATGAGTTTTATTACAAAATTTGGTTAAGTTCTGATGTACTTTAATTTAGTCTGGGCTGCGATAAGTGTACATTTTATTGATGTAGCTCAAGTGTAAATGTTTTTGGGAACGTCAGATTGTCCCATATAGATCATAACATAAAATTCTGAGATCATTGAAAACAGTGATACAATTGTTTTGTTTAGGAAAGCCCATGTTACATTTTACTAATGTTTACAATTACGATTCTTATCTTACATTTGTTATGTAAACATTCTGCGGAAATGGCGAAATAGTTCTTTTTTTTTTTAAGAAAGGTTTACATTCACATTAGTTAATGTGATGCTGTTAATATTTTAGGGTTCAGATGAATTTATACATCTAAGATCGTACCCTAAGCGCTGAATTGGAACACTATATAAGTGCATGTGTACTTTGCGACCGTAGTTCTGTTTGAAAACCGATCAATTCCCCAAAACTAAGCCAATTAAACTAAAAACCCATTCCATATTGAGCAGCTCACTTAAATACTAATATTTAATAAACATATCAGCCATTCTGTCATTTTAGATAAAAATATTATTGTGCATTTTTTGGGTAAAAATAGTGAATTTCAGGGTACCTTTTTAAAAGAATTATGTGTACAAAGTTAGGACTATTTGTGTATGATAATTAGTATGTTAAGGTCACTTTGCATGTGTTAAACAGAACTATATGTTTAACCCTTCAATTCGGCATTATAGACCTTGTTAGGGATCCAAGGGATGAAACCAGCCTTTCCAAATACACTTCTTTATTAAAATGATTAGCCTTATTTAGAGCTAATGGTCAGGAGTCGTTGAGAGCTGTAGTTATTAGTCTGCTGTGTCTGGCCAAATGTAGCAGAGCCAGTGAGTCTGACATAAGACATTATCTTGTTATAATGACACTTTCTCAAAATGTGCAGATTAAAGAGCACTGGTTCTACAAGGATCCATGTAAACGTTTTCTAAAGTGGCTGGGAATCACCCTGCTTTATGTCAATCTGGTGTAACAGATGCCAGATCCTCCGCTATAATGTTTGGGGGAATATCACTAGCCTATAATGAGACAGTATCATTAACAGATACTGTTCTGTAGCCAGTATTTAGCTACAGACTCTGTTGCTTCACTCATGATAAGTTATCTCTAGTATTCCAGCTGATGAGGACTACAATTCTCATTATGCTTTAAGTGCCTCTTTTAAATTAAGAAAATGTCCACAAGGTGGACAGGCATCCACCATGAGTAGTTTAGTCCACATCATATATGTGGTTACCATTCTCAGGAGAGAAAGGTATCATTGGAAATGATCCAAATAAATGTAGTTTTCATTATCCAGCCTACCTGTGTTTTTACGACTCTATCCAAAACCTAGTGTTTTTGGAAGCATTGGCTTAAATTAAGTCTTTTTTTTAATTTATGGTAAAATGAATCTGGAGTGAGGGAAACGCTATGCATTTTTGATGTGCAATTCTTTCATTTCCAATTGACCTGTTTTCCTGTAATAAAAAATCAGTACATTTAGAAATTCATGCTGAGATCCAGGAATGTTATTTCCCTTCCACGGGGAATCTATTAAGGAACAGGGTAACATTCTAGCCACGTCATTAATGAACCAAGCCATGTGCGGTTGTGGCTGCCTCATATGTTTACCTTATCCACCCCAGTGTATAGAGAGGCTCATAAATAGGGGAGGCAAAGCAGGCAGATCTAGTGTGTACTGGACAGCATTAGTGATCACACTGTTTCTCAGTGCATCCACTTCCCAGCATGGCTGTTATCCTTTGTGGTATTCATTTTCAGCTACCTAGATATCTTCTTTATGTAGTTAAGTCACCAAAGGCAGATTTGTGTTTCATCTACTTGACTTCACTATATACTATGAAGGTGCAACCCAAGTGAGCTTCTGCTTCAGGAACAGCTTGGCTGTCCCTGTATAATGTATAGTTAAATCAATGAGATTTCTCTAAAGTCTCTTCAACCATTAAATTTATGGCCAGCTCAACCCTACCTGCTGGAGAAACCTACCAGTGTTGGTTCTTCATAATGAATAGCAAAGTGGAGGAGTAGAAAACACAACTCACCTGCAAACTCTCCCTTTAGTGAATAAACCCTATGCCTCCCTATGACCTTTCCCCCACTCTGTTTTATTCTCATTTTCTAAAACCCCATCACTTTGTCAAACTCCCATTGTACCATTCTACCCCTCACCAACACTCACTGTATTACTGTCACACTGTGCTACACCTTGACTCCCTCCCAGTTTGCTCCCACTTTCCCCCATTTGCTGTGCCTGGGTTACCCACCACTGTTTTCTACTTAATGCAAGTGCAGCAAACTCTCCCTTTTCACTTTGATCTGTTAAGCTCAACTCTTTATCTTTTTCTGCACCACTAAATGTACTTAAATCTTGTCTAGTCTGTGCTCAAAGGGAACATATAGCTTCACATTTCTTAGATTTATGGGGCAATGAAACAAAAGCTCCCTTGGCTTTGAGCAAAAACAGGCACTGATAGCAAATGACCCAGGAATGGCTTATCATTTAAAGACATTGCAGGGGGGTAGACAACATCTTTTAGTCTCTAGCCACTTAAATGTGTTACTTAATAAGATTATACTACTCAACAATAATCAGGAGTCTCTGAAGAGCCCATGGGACACGTTCAATGCCCATTCTGCAGATTTAATGTTACTAAAGCTGCCATCTCTTTTTAGGAAATGAATCCTTATTAACATGTAGAGTATGTTAATTTAGATCACACATTCCAATTACAGCCAAGAACCAGTTTCATCAAATGTGAGATTCAGCGCTACATTCTTACAACTGACACTTGGATATATTAAAAGTTAGCTATTTCTTTGTGAAAAGGGGCTTAAAAAACAAGAGCGGAACATTCTTGAAATAGAAAAATAATGACCAAGTGACTGTACTCATAAATGTTTCTTTGTTTCAACACAGATAAATGTGGAGATACTATTAGGATCACAAATCCTAGCTACCTTACTTCTCCTGGATATCCAAATTCCTATCACCCATCTGAAAAATGTGAATGGCTAATACAGGCCCCAGAACAATACCAGAGGATATTGATCAACTTCAACCCCCACTTTGATTTGGAAGACAGAGAGTGCAAGTAAGTGTTATTTTATGTAAAGTCTGGAGCGCCACCTACTGGCCACAAAGTACAAGGTGTGCTGGTGTAGATCTTCAGCATCAGCCTTGCTGAATAGTAGTGTGAGTGTGTCATTGTCAGACTTATGATCAATTGGGGATTGAAACCCATGTCAGATCATTTGTCCAAGGCTGTGATATTAAATCTAAATGTTCTGTTAGCTCAAACTGAAGTGTGTTAATGTTATCCATCTTAACAACGTCTTGCCTGGTTTCCATCTAATATATTGGCTTGTTCCCATTCATTCCTCAAAAACATTTTTTAGCAGAGAGCTGTAGAGGAGGCTTAATGACATTGCTTTGACATATGCAGTCCCGCTGGCTCCTTAAATATGCTGCTCTGAATAGTGATTTAGACTTTCAAAATATTTCATTTGAGTTCAATCTGTTGCTATTTACTTTTAGGAAAACTGCTTAACCCTTTGAAGTGCTGAGGGGCTTAGCAAAACTATGAATATATCATTGATTCCTTTTTTAGATTTTATGTGTAGAATCTATAACAAACCTTTTTTCCATTTTAATGATTTTATTCTTAAATATTAAAAATAACATTGTCTTGCCCACATGAACTTACCTTGTGCCAACTATAATTGGCAGCTGCCCCCCTTTGCTTATTTAAAAAGGCAACCTTGCGGAATCATCAGCCTCCCCAAAGGCTAATTATTCTCCCCCTCCCCCAAATAGGTAGGTGGTATATTTTGTTCTTCTGACAGATAAAAGGGGAAACTGCGAGACAATGTAACAAAAAATGATAATGTAATATATTTAAATTGGGGCATGTGCGGCCTGTCTTATGAAACTCATCTAGTTTGGTATTCATAGTGGGAAAGGGGTCAGGCAATTCATTGTGTATATTGATCTAGTCAGGTATCTTGTAGTGTCTGATTTCATTAGGAAGAACGCTATCCCCAGCTTGCAGGTATAATAAATCTGCTTCCATCACAGCAAAGGCATGGATTGAGTCTCTGGTGGCTCCATGTGCTAGATTGCTTTATGTTCTTTTACTTGTTAGAGATTTGCATAATTTAATGTTGGTAGAAGATCTGATAGTTCTATATATATTTATATATTATGGGGGGTTTTTTTGTATTATTCTACAAAGAGAGTAGGACCGAAACAAGAAATTAGATAGCTTTTTTTGTATATTTTTTATGTCTTTCCATATCACTTTGTTAGCCCCTCAGTAGGACTTGATGAAGCGTTATCTAGCTGTGTTATTTGTGGTATTTGGGAATAAATGGTGGAAAGATCTACTTTGGTACTTGAACCTGAAACTACTATGTCTGAGTAAGAATCTAGCCCTGCTAATAGGAACTCACTTGTCCATACGAGAGAGAAGAACTGTTACAGATGTGGACAGATAGTCATCTTGGTACTTTTTGGTGCAGATTGTTTGGCGCCCCCTATCTCCTGTAGTTTTAATAAACCGCTACGCACAAAAACTTGTTTCACATGAACAAATGTAACTGCATAGCATCAGTTCTGATTCTTACAGTCACAATATAAAAGAAAAATACAACTTAACATGTATTTTAACCCTTTGATTTCTACAGCCAGTTGCAGGCTTCACTTATGTTGGTGTCAATGGTTTGAGAAGACTGATTTAGTGTAACTTATACTTCTTTAATGGATTGTTATAGCACAATAATTGATGACTATGAATAACGATGAGTGCAACCATTGAGAAATAAATCAACCCTCTTGTGTAGTCTTGATATGCGTCAGTGATCATAAACATTTGGAACGTAGTCATGGACGTGGTGTATAAGAGCCACAGTGACTCACTGTAAAGTAGCACATTATAGTCCTGGCACACATGGAAATTCCACCGAATTCTGTACTAGGGCTTTAATTAGTTCCAGCAGATCATTATTCACCGTATGAGTTAATTCAGCCATAAACCAAATCTGTGCCTAGTTAAATAAAAGAAAAACTAAAATTAATGAGTTGCATTTTTGTTGTTAGTAACAGTATGACGGTATGGTTAACTTCTTACACACAACAGGGGTTTTTTTCCACCTCCTGGGTACTCATGAAATTTTAAGGACACATATATGAGGTCTCGCACTCTTTAAAAATGTTGCAACTAGATTTATTTCAACATCAGTGTGTAGACTCATCCGGCCCTGTTGCATCACTTACACAATGAGCAGTTCTTGGTGACCATTGTGTCTTCTAAGAGGTATTGAAGATGCTGGTCCTTAAAATACTACAATAAGATGTTGGGTCACAAAGATGTTTGAGTCGTATTCCACGTCCAGACTAAAAGAATTGAGCGGTTCTTGCATTTTATTGGATTGTCTCTAGTTGAATTCTCCTTGAGATACCTTTCTCACCTCCCTGATCTTGCTAGTGAGTGTACAGTGATCTGAAGTACTTGAGAAAGTTCTCAATGAGTTATAACAAAAGGCAAACAGCACTGATCTGTTAGTTATTAATCCCCAAAAGTTTATGATTAACCTCGCTTGCTGCTTGCCCCATAGCAAAACATGACTAAAGTTATGAAGTTATGGTTTTTAAGAGGCAGTAAAATTGGGGGGGGGGGGATCTGGGTGGACAGACCATTCTTCGACTCAATTGCTTGGCACAACAATTCCTGTCGTGCTGAACTTGTATCCCACAGCATGTGGTTTTCCAAAGGACGCCCATGGCTGCCTTTGAATGATGGGTTACCAGCGCTGTTATGCTTTGCAGCTAATGGTTTGTCGGGCAGCCACGTCTGGCGCTGAAAGAGTTAATCAGCCGGAATTCTCTAAATTCAGGTCCCTGTTCAAATTGCTACTTTTCGGTCATGCTCCTTTGTAGAATGTGAACCAGCAGCTGGTAGTAATGAACTGAAGGCCTAATCTAAAGCAAAGCAAAAGGTATCGCTGACATTAGGTAAACATTGGACAAAGTGATGTCATGGTAAAGATAACAGCGGATTTCATTATCTAAGACATTGGAAAGTGGCCTGAAGTTTCTTGCTCCTGTGGACAAACATTGCTTTTTTTTTAATTCCTCCCGTGGAAGATAATGTCATCCTTTCCGCTCCTAGTCTCTAACCGTGGGATGTTAGTATATTACTTTAGGATGGCTTTGGGGCAGAACAATTCCTGGGTTAATCATTACAATTGCCCTCAGGGGCTTGATCTAAATTCAAAGCTGGGGAAATGATTTTATAGTTTTTTCCCCTCCAGTAACAACAAATTGCTCTGTTTGAAACGTGATACATTTTGTTACGCGGGTATCTGTGAGACAGCAGAGTAAATTGTAGTAAAAAGTAGGCTGTCACCATATGTAGTTTATTTATTAAAGGCTTAATGTTAGAGTCGCCAGTATGCGATGTTATTTAAGAACACGTGTCGCAGCCTGTAATTTATTTAACATTTGTATAGAACCAGTAATTATTAATTAAAAGCCTCAATCTTTGAATGATTTTAATGTCACTTTTAATCTTATTGTTTGGCAGCAAACAGTAATGTTAGTCCATTAGCACTGGTCGTTGTACTGAATTCATAAAAATCCATTAAATTAATATATATATAATATATATATAATTAAATATATATATATATATATATATACTTGGCAGGCCATTGTTTCATGACCTATCGGACATCTGGCTTGACCACGACGTGGCTCATGCCCTGTTAGGGCCAGCTTGTACTCCTCTAAAACACTTACAATATTTCAACACCTTTTACTAATATAAAGATAATAGAAAGTTTATGATAGAACTTCTTCCAAGAATTTTCATGGAGGTAAAATGTCTGTTTATGGTCCTAGGTATGCAAATCACTAATAACAGGGTTAAATAGTAGCAACATCTTGGCAAATTATTTGGCAGCTATGCCATATAAAACAATAAAAATTAATATTATTAATAATAATAATAATAGTAATAAAATGTCCGGGCTGCCTTGGGATTGACATGTGCCATCTAAAAAAAAAATAAAAAAAAATTCTCTAAGTGTAAGAATGATCTGTTATTAAGTAATTAATTCCAGAAGGTGTCACATGGTATGCGTTCCATTTACTTGTGGCTGAGTAATCCTTCTTTTTTCAGACATCTCTGTTTCCGAATCATAAACCTACTAATTACACGCTCATAGGCTAGGATACACAAGGCGTCGTTCTAGGCAGCGCTCGTAGGGTTAAGGCCGATTGCTAAATTTAGCATGGCGAGATTCACACATTCTGCGGCAGCGAACACAGAATGTAATGGGGTTGAACATATAGCGCGTTTCTGTTTGATCACGAAACGGCGCCGTCTAGCACGTAGCCACGCTGTGCGTATTCTGAAGAGGAGACTCTGCTTTAAAACACCCCCGTTTATTATCACATATTTCTCATACTTTGTTGCTGACACAACGGTAGAATATTAGTTCCAGACAATTACCTCCCAGGCTCGCAAATTAACACATTTTAATATGCACAGTAAGAATAAGTGAGAAATTCTATATTTAGGTTACTTTGAACCGTGTTTCCCAAATAATGATAAGGAAATGGTTAAATGATTTTGGAACAGCGGGGGGGGGGAT
>VKOC01000006.1:3990931-4063988 GCA_009364415.1 Spea multiplicata
AGCCTGTCCTGGTGTGTGTGTGTGTTTGGTTGTCGGTGTGGCAAAGCCTGTCCTGATGTGTGTGTCTGGGTGTCGGTGTGACAGAGCCTGTGTTGGAATGTGTGCCCTCCTGAAGTTGTAGTGACTTCAGGGGACAAAACGTTCAAAACGACAAAACGTTCAAGGCCCTCTAATCATTTAGTGGAAAAGTTATTTATTCTGTTATAATATTTATTTCAAGGATTAGTCGCACTCAATTGTGGCTTCAGGCTTCACGTGTTGAATGACCAAGTATTATTTTAGCCCAATAACAAAAGTATAATTCCATAGCACATTACTTTTGGAAATTATGAATGCCCCCCCAGTTTGACTGTGGTATCTTGTGTGCCCCCCTATATATTGTTTCTAGAGTCGCCACTGGTGAAATGCCAACCAGAAGAGTGTTGCAGTAGTCAAGACAGGAAATGATAAGTGAATGAACCAGAGTTTTTGTGGATTCTTGGTCACTATATGACCAAAAGTATCGGGACACAACTCCTAAATATTGAGTTTAGGTGTTTCAGCCACACCCATTGCTAACACGTGTATAAAATCAAACACGTAGGCGGTTAAAGTTAATTATATGTGTATTTTTGCTATATTGATGTTCCTGGAGAGATTAGCCAATTGATTTTGGTAAACTATAAAAATACTCAGAGCCAGTGGAAACTGGTGTTTATTGGGATGCACCGAAATGAAAATTCTGGACCTAACCGAAAATTCAGCATTCACTTGGCCGAAAATGACCCTCCACACACACATCTGTAAAAAAAAAACCCATCACACCTTGTACTGGAAACCCAGTACACACCATGTACTGGAAAGGGCAAGCAGCCTGGAGGTTCAAAAGCCATGTCCTTTCTTTCCAACAAACTTTTTACATAGTACTATCGGGACTATATTTAAGATGGAAATATCTACATTTCTGTACTGATCGTTCACAAGGCACAGGAAGGTACTAAATGACAATAACAAGTGACAGTTGATATGAGGCAGCGTGGCCAACAGGTATAAGGCAATCGAGGAGGAAGGCTCCGGTCTACGTGAGAGCGTGGGCTCGAGTCCCACCGCTGCCGTTTAGTTTTTAAAATCCCAGTAATCCCATTTAGCCCTTCAAAATATTCTGCTAATTTCTTTTATGGTCTTCTATGGATTGTGTGGCTGCACTGCCATCTAGTGGGGATGACTGCGCATCGCAGGGACACATTCACAATCCAGGCTGCAGTGTTTGTATGAATGGATAGATAAAAGTGGATAGATAAAAGGAGGGGGTTTGTTTGTAAAGCAGCAACAAAACTTTAGTGCCTGAAGTGCCAAAATTACCCGCATAAAGTACGGGTGAATGGGAAGATTTGAGAGACTTCATTATCATCTTGTAACTTGCAATATTTGCAGAGGAAGATCCCTATTAGTACATTCCCGGTTTTATAAAGATGCCTCTTGTTTATATTTTGTGTGTATGTCACCATTTCTTTACATGATAACACAGAGATGGAGAACCAAGTTATGTTATACCATTTACAAAATACCAAGGAGTCCACAGCTACCTAACACATTTACTACAGCACAGGAACCAATGAAGGTACAGAGTACAAAAAACTGTAAACACGGCATAATAAATAGATAAAACAGCAGGTTCCGCACCATGCACATGATGTGATGACACTTCTCATCTCTATACACCGGGATACCGGACAATTTCAGTAGAGTGGCATATAGGGAGTTAAAAGGCATTTCTGGAGGCAGAGTGTCATAAAGGGGGTTAAAAGGCATTTAATGGGGCAGAGTGGCTTATAGGGGGGATAAGGCATTTCTGGGGGCAGAGCGGCAAGCCTGGGGGAAGATGTACATAACTGGGGGAGCAGGTTGGCAAATAAAAAGGAAATAAAAAAGAAAAAAAAATTTCTCAATTATAGCTTTTATTAAATATGAAAAATAGTTTACATGAATTAATAAAGAAATAAACGTTTCTTACAAGAATATCGTCAAGAATAATGTGATCACTGTTTTGTTCCACTGAATAAAATGGAACTTTTTCATCCATTCTGTGTAATGTATTTCATTTTTTAGGGCCTTTTAACACTTTTGCTTTCTGGCATTTTAATACAAATAATGTGATAAAAAGAATGTTTTATAGTTATTTGTATGGAGAATAGTGTGACTTGGGTATGTTTAAAGGGTGCATGTGGGTATAAGAGCTCGACTGCGCGATACACTATATGGGGCTGCTCTCCTTTCCCAGTCTGGCCCTGGTAGAGGTTAATAGAGTAAAGGAGTTCAAGCATGCAAGGGATAGACATTAGGCTATCCTATATATATAGATATATAGATATATAGATATGTATATATATATATATATATAAAGTCAGAGACTGTATTTCTTAGTCAGGGACTAAGAAATACAGAGATTTGGCAGACTGGATAGGCCGAATGGTACTTATCTCCCGACACATTCTATGTTAGCCATGTACTGGAAAGGGCAAGCAGCCTAGAAGGCACAGGAAGGTACTAAATGACAATAACAAGTGACAGTTGATGTGAGGCAGCGTGGCCAATGGGTATAAGGCACTGGAGGAGGCGGGCTCCAGTCTCCGTGAGAGCGTGGGCTCGAGTCCCACCGCTGCCGTTTAGTTTTTAAAATCCCAGTAATCCCATTTAGCCCTTATAAATATTCTGCTTATTTCTTTTATGGTCTTCTATGGATTGTGTGGCTGCACTGCCATCTAGTGGGGATAACTGCGAATCGCAGGGACACATTCACAGTCCAGGCTGCAGTGTTTGTATGAATGGATAGCTATAGATACACTATATGACCAAAAGTATCGGGACACCCCTCCTAATTATTGAGTTTAGGTGTTTCAGCCGCACCCATTGCTAACACGTGTATGAAATCAAACACATAGGCGGTTAAAGCTAATTATATGTGTATTTTTGCTATATTGATGTTCCCGGAGGGATAAGCCAATTGATTTAGATAACTATAAAAATACTCAGAGCCAGTGGAAACTGGTGTTTATTGGGATGCACCGAAATGAAAATTCTGGACCTAACCAAAAATTCAGCATTCACTTGGCCGAAAATGACCCCCCCCAAACACATCTGTAAAAAAAAAAAAACCATCACACCTTGTACTGGAAACCCAGTACACACCATGTACTGGAAAGGGCAAGCAGCCTGGAGGTTCAAAAGCCATGTCCTTTCTTTCCAACAAACTTTCTACATCGTACTATCGGGACTATATTTAAGATGAATATATATATACATTTCTGTACTGATCGTTCACAAGGCACAGGAAGGTACTAAATGACAATAACAAGTGACAGTTGATATGAGGCAGCGTGGCCAACAGGTATAAGGCAATCGAGGAGGAAGGCTCCGGTCTACGTGAGAGCGTGGGCTCGAGTCCCACCGCTGCCGTTTAGTTTTTAAAATCCCAGTAATCCCATTTAGCCCTTCAAAATATTCTGCTAATTTCTTTTATGGTCTTCTATGGATTGTGTGGCTGCACTGCCATCTAGTGGGGATGACTGCACATCGCAGGGACACATTCACAATCCAGGCTGCAGTGTTCTACCGGTGGGCCACGCTGCCTCATATCACCGGTCACTTGTTATTGTCATTTAGTACCTTCCTTTGACTTGTGAACGATCAGTGCAGAAATGTATATATTTTCAACTTGAAATATAGTCCCAATAGTACTATGTAGAAAGTTTGTTGGAAAGAAAGGACATGGCTTTTGAACTTCTAGGCTGCTTGCCCTTTCCAGTACATGGCTAACATAGAATGTGTCAGCAGGTAAGTACCGTTTTGACCGGCCTCACAGAGCTCTGACCCCATTGAACACCTTTGGGATGAACTGGAGCAGAGATTATGAACCAGACCTTCTCATCCAACACCAGTGCCTGACCTAACAAATGCTCTGCTGGATGAAGGGACAAAAATCCCCACAAGCGCCCCAAAATCTTGTGGAAATCCTTCCCGGAAGAGTGAAAGCTGTTATAGCTGGGGGGGTGGACTACATATTAATGCCCATGTATTTAAAATGTGATGTCATCAGTCACTGTTGGTGTAATGGTCAGGTGCCCCCATACTTTGGTCCATAAAGTGTGTTATATTCTTACCTATCAATTGTGTCTTGTGTAAAAGAAAATCACGTCTCACCCAATGTATTTGGATAAACAATTCCTCAAGGGACTGTTAGAAGCTGGGCATAGAAGAGAAGTCACAAGAGATTGAAAAACAGGCGACAAATGCTTGAGGTTGTCTAATGTTATCAACGGGGCACCTTCAAAAGAGACGGACTTCTCCCGCATACTTTTTGCATATGGATATGCGCCCCAATACCTTGCCTAACATGCGTGATTTATTTCTACGTATGTATAATTCATAGGTCTTTATTCAGGCCCAGACACCATAAACCATTGCTTTCCAATAAGGTTCCCTGTATCTACTACCTTACGCTGACAACATCTGGGTGGCATATATCTGATACCGCACCATCACTACATACAATGCAGCTCTGCATATAACATTCAATGAAGGAAGTGGAAAGCGTAAATGGAATTAACATATAGACGGCTGGAAGGGCCTACAGCCCAAAGACAGTAACCATGTAGTTAAATGTAGCAAGTATCAGTAATTGAGAAAGTCCCTCTAAAGTACCAAAAAGCAAAATGATCTCATCGCCATGTTCTCTAAACACACCAGACACAAGTCAGATTTTTTTTGTAGGTTTTTTTTTTAATATTTTTCCTTAATTTAGTGGGAGCTTTTCCTTCCTTCCATTTATGGTAAGAAACAAGTGCAGAACATTTAAATCAGTCAGACAATGACCTTTAAAGCAGAAATTAATACAGGAAAAAGAAAAAAAACTTCACCACACATTTGTCAACATGTAATGCCCTGGGTTTATTTTGTGAGAATTCAGTCACAATTTTTCCAGGTGGGATTAAAAACCTCGAGGATGATGTATGGCGTTGGACTGGGCATTCACACTCCGGTACTGACAAAGCTTTAGTAGTCTGTAAAGTACCAGTCTCTTCACAGAAGAGAGGTCAAAGATTTCCAAAGGAAGGCACCCGATAGTTGTGGTTCTGGCCTTTCAGCCTTCTGGAGAATTGTAAAAGAAGAAGAAGAAGAAAAAAAAAAGCTGGCTGTTTTAGAAACTGGAATGATGATACATGTACAGCAATTACTGCATTCTTCTCCCTTATATCCATGTTTTTCTTAATAACAAGTAAAGAATGAAGTCTGAACAATTACACAATAAAAAAATACAATTTTTAAAGTGGTTTTTTTTCCTATTTTTTTTTAAAAAAAGGGCAGACATTAAAAAAAAAAAAACTCCAGTCATATGGACTCCATTTGCATACTTGATTTTAACACTTTTTTTGGTGTAGGGGGAGATGGGGCAGGAGGGGGTTTGTTTGTAAAGCAGCAACAAAACTTTAGTGCCTGAAGTACCAAAATTACCCGCATAAAGTACGGGTGAATGGGAAGATTTGAGAGACTTCATTATCATCTTGTAACTTGCAATATTTGCAGAGGAAGATCCCTATTAGTACATTCCCGGTTTTATAAAGATGCCTCTTGTTTATATTTTGTGTGTATGTCACCATTTCTTTACATGATAACACAGAGATGGAGAACCAAGTTATGTTATACCATTTACAAAATACCAAGGAGTCCACAGCTACCTAACACATTTACTACAGCACAGGAACCAATGAAGGTACAGTGTACAAAAAACTGTAAACACGGCACAATAAATAGATAAAACAGCAGGTTCCGCACCATGCACATGATGTGATGACACTTCTCATCTCTATACAATCTCACACTCTTACTTTGTTGCAGTTTTGTTTCCCGTTACCGCCCCCCCCAGTGCAAAGCATCACAAATGAACAGTTCTGTATTCAAGTAACATATATACAAGAGTATTACAAATATGCAGTACTGTACAGATAATTGCTGTATTCATAATTTACAGATGTTTATTGTTTCCTATTAACAGTACGAAAAGAAAAGAAATCAAAGCATGAGAGATGTGCATTGCTGTTGAGTCCCCACAGCTGCCATGGAAATGCGGTGTGCTGCTTCCCATCATCCCTTGCATTCGTAATGCTACCGATGCATAGCACCTAAACAAGTCCCCAAGGCTCAAGTCCTGTTTCCGTAGAAACTACGTCACCTCCATTGCTACTGTGTTGTCTGTTATACTGTTCAATGCTGGCTTTTCTGTTTCATGGTTTTCCCTGGACAGGAATTAAAAAAAAGAGGTTTTTATTATTCAGACATTTAAATGATATTATTTGTGGCGTGATTATGCCGTTAGAATACCTGCATCGCCCAGATAGTGTAATGATCTTATTCATTAAAGCCAGAGAAGCAGCTCCCTGAAAGATTGATGCTGTCTCCATTACATACCATAGAAAAATCCTTGAAGCCGGTAGCCATCTGGGTCCAAACTTATTGTGCTATTTTATGGGATAATTTCTATGCTGTATGAAGCCAAAATAATATCTAGTTGGCTCCCATATTTTTCTGCTTGCCTTCCTTATTCTGCACAAACACAGCTCTGTAATATTTTTTGGTATCCAAAATAAGACATCAATTGCAGGAATGCTCTATCATAATGTGTTCCGAAATGCCGAGTATAAAACACCTTTACCTTACTGGGAATGGCGTACATCTTCAAGAATAGAGAGGGGTGCTTTTGAAATAAAGTATTTGAGATCGGCAAAGAGATCATGGATCTGATCTTAAATCACTTGCATTCAAGAAAAAAGTATTTTTGATTGTGCTGCCTGAACTCAAGCCAGGATATCCCAAATTACTAGCCTGTTTGTGGACCTTTGTGGCGGGAGGTAAACATTTCTGATCCTAATTGAGACCCGCACATAAATTATTAAACTGCTTGGTAATATTTTGTTGGATGCTAAATGTACAGCACAGTAACATATGTGCAGGTAAAAGTAAAAAAATGAACCGTTTATTAAAAAACGGACTCTCTATTTTAGATTAATGTTCCGCAGCATCACACACATAAATGCTCATAAGTTCAAAACCATTTGTTCTTTTAAATCTGGAAATTCTGCCCCCATGTCCTATTTGGTAGTATTTTAACTATTCCCATGCCCCCTACCTACCACCAGTAGTTTGTGGTAGTGATTGTTTGTGGTTGTTCCCATGCAGACATTGTCCTTTAGGTATGAATGTATAGCTCTTCGTATGTCACCAACCAACACCCCAATGTGTGAATCCAGCATCATTTTTTTTTAAACACACATGTTGTTGGAACTAGTTGGTTCCAATGATAGTGACATTTTACATTTGGCATGGTTGGATGCATTACTTAGTGGCCATCTTGCAAGAGGCAAAATCCCTAACTATGTCATTTGTGGCCTCTCTCGGGAGCCAAGGCATTTCACCAACGTTCTATGCACTATTAAAGCAAGTGTCCATTGCCATTATCAAGTCATATCATATAAAAGGAGTCAAGTATTTAGCTTACCTTGGTACTGCATCCACAGGTGATGATGCTGGAATACTGGGTACCTGACAATTTGCTGCTGCGGCTGCAGCCAGCTTTAAGGCAGATGGAGGAACAGCACTTAAAGTCCTAGGTAAATGGCGTGCATTAAGGGTGTTTATAGAGTTTACAGTGGCAACGGAGGAGGGTACAGTTAATCGGATGTTATTCCCAATCAGGACCTGAGTTGTTGCAGAGTTGGCAGCAGTTACTTGGTGACTCAGAGTGCTGTGGGAACTAGCAGTCTGTGTAATATTGGAAGGCTGTAGCAAGGTTGAACCAGTTGAAGATGGTGTTTGACTTGTATGTACGAGTGCTGTAGATGTATTAGTACTACTGAGGTGTAAGCCCTTGTATACTCCTGCAAGGGAAAATACAGACACAAAGTCAACGTTACAAGAACAAGAACATGTACTATAAAAATAATGAATCCTAGAATAAAAAATATACCTGAGGCTTGAAGGATGCCATTCACTCCAATTCCAAGGACCACGTCATCCTTCATTTTGAAGGCCATCAACTGTTCAGACGTTACCAAGGCTGTAACTGCAAACTGAGCGCTAGCAGAATCTAATGTCTTGGATACAAAACCCTATTGGAAAGTAAATTATGTTCTCAGATTATAATTATTTGTAAAAAAGAAACAACCCCCCCCCACCCCCGAAAATTACCCTAATCCATGTGACTGATCACTTTTTGTTTTTAATAAATTAAGAAAGGTCAATAAATGGATAATGTAGCTGCAGCTTCTGTATATACCAGGAAAGCTCCAACAACTGCCTCTAGGCCCAGAATTTGATGACCTCTGCACTTGTATGAAAACAGGGAAATTCCGTTCCTTAAAGCGAAGAATAAAAGGAAAAAAAACGGTTAAAGAGAGAATAAAAGAAAATTCTGTACCTGTGAAGTGTTGGCAGATGAGTTATTGTTGGCCTGCTGTTGGTGAATCTGAGCGAGCTGTTGTTTCTGCATTAGTGCCAGTTGTTGTTGATGTTGCTGGTATTGTTCTGCTGTAAATGCTGGAAGACAGAGCACTGCATTATAATCTGTACACACAACTCCCTTAAGTTCGGAGAAAGCAACACACAACTATTTTAACCAATTTATAAATTACTTTACAGTTTCTCATACTGTACATCTCCGGGAAACCATACTCGAGTATAATTGCACTGGGAGCATAAGTATTGTTTAGTTTGCATAATACAAACTTTCGGTTTTAAGTCAGAAAAGGGTAAACACATGGAGAAACAGCTCCAAATATATTTGATTTTGTGCTGCTCTCATTGGGGGCAACGTTTATATAAAACCTATTTGGGTGAAGCAAAGCCATATGATAAAATATATTTAAGGACAAACACAGAATGGGAATTTAACTTTCAGAACAAGTTTAGAATTCCAGAATCCTAAACATTACTGAAGTAGCTATATTAACCCAGTGTATAAGAATGAAAAAAAAAACAGAATGCTGCAGAATCTTGTAATACATTTTTTATTGGACTAACAGTATTTAAAATAATAGGCAAACTTTCGGGAGTCCTCAAGTCAAAAGCATTTATGACCAAGCAAGTGAAGAACACAGTTTAAAACTAACCAGTATATGTTCTGATACAGGGTTAAAAACAATAAGGTAGAGAATTTGCAGACAAAAAACTTGTCGTAAATAGAAAAAAGGGGCATATACTGCACAGATAAGGCGGGGGGGGGGGGGGAGAGAAAGGCACAGGTTATAGGAAGTTTTGATAATGTGCTAAGAAGCTCAAATACATATTAAGTCCTCTGTTTTTGCAATCATAAAAATGCGTGCCCAACTGGAGTGCAATATTTTCCTTCATCATGATGGTTGATGGAGTATCTGTGCAGATTCATCCTTTTATTCAGTTGCCGGCAGGTTTCACTGCTGTAACACCCTATTGTACATTTGGTGCATTGAATCATATAAAATGTTGTATGCAAAGAAAGACATTGGAGGCCAAAATGTTACATTTTTATGATTGCAAAAACAGAGGACTTAATATTGATTTGAGCTTCTTAGCACATTATTAAACATACTGCTTTTTAAACAAATCTACTGATTTTAAAGTGCTTTCTGCCCCTCATCACTGGTCACCTGGCATCTGGGAAATGTGCTCGGCCAAACTGTCCTCAATCCTCTCTCTCTCATACAGACACAACAAGTAAAATATAACTCCCCCCTGCAAAATCTAATTAAAGCCAATATCTGGACTAGAAAGAAAAAAAAGCAAAATGTAATCTAAAGGGGTCTTCTAAAATCCAGTAACAATAAATCAGCTTTTATAAATTACTTCTTCCCCGCTGTTCGTTGCAGAGGCCGTTACTTTAAAGAGAGAAGGCTGGAAGAAGTAAACGCCGATAGATAAAAGGAGGTTCTCCAATCGCCCAAGGGATGTAAGCAGAATATAAGCAGGAGAATTTATCTCCCTGACTTCACTTTACATTATTAAATGTCAGCCACAGTGAGCTTCAGAATAGCTCAGTCAGGTTATTGCATGTCTACAGATTGGATGTCAGGGGGCAGCAGATACCAAGACAATTGTTAAAATGAATACATTTTATGTTCAAAACACAGTTATCTGAACATGAAAAAAAAGTGCCAAAAGGAAGAGTACACCCTCTTTGAATTCTCCGGTTCTATCTCTATAAAGAACATTGCAGCACAGCTTAGTTTTGCAAGGAGGCATCAGACCAAACCAAAAAACTTCTGGAACAATGTCCTTCGGACAGACAAAAGTGGAGATGCTTGGCCATAATGCACCGCGCCACGCTTTGTGAAAACACAACATATCAGCACAAACACCTCATACCAACTCCCAAGCATGTTGGTGGAAGAATTATGATTTGGGCCAGTTTTGCAGATTTTGGGAACCTTGCAGCCATTATGTTGACCATGAAATCCTCTGTAAACCAAAGTATTCTAGAGTCAAATGTTAAGCACACCAGCAAACCTACAACATAATGGCTTAAAACAAGAAAAGAAAGGTATCGAGGTGTTGCAACGGCCATGTTGAAGTCCAGACCTTTGATATGCTGTGGCAGGACCTTAAGAGAGCCGTGGATAAACCAATGCCTGCAAACCTCGATGATTTGAAACACTGTAAACAAGAGGCCAAAATTCCTCCACAACGATGTAAGATACTGATAGTCATACAGAAAAGGATTACTTCAAGTTATTGCTGCTAAAGGTGGTTGTACAAGCTACTGAATCATAAAGTGTAGTTAGTTTTTCCACACATGGCTTCTCCATTTTGGCTTTATTTTTGTTGAATAAATCGTGACACATTGTGTAATGTCATCATGTGTTGTTTATCTGATGGCGTATTTACCTAATTTGTACCCCTGCTTAAACCATAGAATTTAAAGAGGGGGTACTTTCTGTACTGCAAACTCTAAAAGGGGCCGTCAGTCAATTCCACACAAGTATAAATAGATTATAATTTACACTCCATTTCATGTGAAATGCCAACATTCAGATTTATTTAATCCTGCTGTTTGAAGATCATTCTGAAAAGCCAGGCAACCAAAGCCCTTTTACAAGGGATTTACTGGACTATGCACAAAGGAGCACAACTACTAGATTGAACTATACACAGAAGGTTTTAAGCCAAGAAAGAGACCCTTGACTGCCAATTCCTTTATCACACTTTAGAGACACCAGAAGGAATAATCTGAGGGCTTTGAACCAAGGCCTTCAGATGGGTAATGGATCGATATATTTGCTTGATGGTCACTATGACCAGTGCTTTTAACATCTCCCACATCTTTGCAGCAAGAACTTCAAGATACTAAAATAAACTAAAAAGGTGTTCACAAACCACAGATTTTCAGTAATTTAAGTAAAATAGTTTTTGTTATTTTGGTGTCAATTTTTGTGCTTTTATAATAAAGAGAGTAAACAGCATACTTTTTTTTTTGCATCCGATGGTCCCTTTGTAGAAGTGCAGCAGGCACCCTACATACAAAAAGGGAGCAAAAGAGATGATCACTTAACTGATCCTGAGTTGCCTCTCAAATCTATGAGTCAAGGCCCCTGGTAAGAAGATTATCTGCTAGATTCTTATTCTCACTACATGGACAGTGTAACTAAAGCTTGAAAGATCTAAAGAGATCCAGTATTATTTAATCTTTTATGGAAAATATCCAATGAGGAGTAGACCCTTCTGTTTTGTGTTTGAAAGATGTGGTTGCAAAGAATAGTCCTTGTAGGTTTCCCGCTACAAACAGGCACACTTGGTTGACTGCAAAATTCTCTCCTTGATCTGTGCTGTTGAAATAAAGCTTAATATCACTTTAACCAATTATATATCCACAGGCTTTCTGCAGACTTTAGTGTTCTGTGATTGTTTTAAAATTAACACTTTCATGATCATCTGGGAAACAAACATTTCATGCGCCTCGGGGACTAAGTGATGTCTCCCAGCCCCCCCACCCCAATCCTTCAGTTTTTCAATGCAAAAACAACCAGATATCTGCCTTTTTTCTTTACAGTCTGGCTTTCCAATTCCATCACAGTTCTGACTTGACTTTTTTTTGGACAACATCAGTGTAATGACTCCTGGGATAGACTTGTAGCCCCAGACTGTAATGCTCTCAAACTATAGCAAACTACAATGACTTCTCACCAACATGTTACCACGGCGTTAACACACACAAAAAAACCATGCAAACACCAATGTATTTTTACCTTAACTTTACCAAAACTAACACATTTTATACAGCAGCAGCTGAAAAGCATAATGTAACACAATGATGTGCAACATGTTATAGACGACTACCACAAAACAATCAACAAAATGACACAGATGGAAATCTTATGTATGAAACTGTTGTGTATAAAGTTATCTTGAAGCTGATAAATTGAGTGTAAAGTAGGTAGCAACTTCGCAAGCACCCAATATATGGAAAAGGTTGTACCAGAAGAGCCCTGAATAAAAATATGGCATAGGTGCTAAATGCCTTGGAATTATATTGAAGAATTTTGCACTAAAACTGCTGTTTATAAACTATGCCCGGCTGTATTATCAATGACGAGAGTGGTTCAAAGGGCCAGCAGAGTGGTGTATGGGTAGGTGGGAGGAGGCAGAGTGGTGTATGGGGGGGTATAATGAATGTCAGGGTAGCAGAGTGGTGTATGGGTGCGTAATGAATTTCAGGGAGGCAGAGTGGCATTTCTGGGGGAGTTAAGAGTGGTGCACAGGGGGAGGTAGAGTGGTGTATGGGGGGTAATAATGAATTTCAGAAGTGGCATATCTTAGGGGAGGAGAGTGGTGAATGCAGGGAGTAAATAATGAATTTCAGGGTGGTGCAGGCTTATTTTATGGGGGCGGAAGTGGCCATATCAGGGTGCGAGATGGCATATAGGGAGGTATATTAGGCCCATAAATGGGGGTGAGTGGCCTATACTTGGAAGTTATAAGGCATAACAAGGGGGGTCAATAGTGGCATATAAGGGGGGCATAATGACATATCTGGGGGTAAAAGGTATATTCAGGAGGGCTCTAGGTTTATATCAACTGCATATAAGAAGCATAGACATATCGGGGGCAACAGTGGAATCTCTGGCATATAGGAGATAAAGGCATATCTAGGGCAGAGTGGCAAGCTGGGGGTCAGATGTGATAACTGGGGGCAGTTTGGTAAATAAAAGAAAATATAAACAAAGGCTTTTTTCTCATAGTTTTTATTAAATATGAAAAATAGTTAACATATGAATTAATATTTACCAATAACTTTGTATTAAAACCTAGTTTGAGAAACACTGTTTGGGTTCTTGTAGCTTTTATTATGTCAGTAAAATAAGAAGGTGTGAATAGAGAAATGTCATTGTGATAAAGAGATGAAAGTGTAAATTGTAAATTTTATTACATTATTTTAAATGAAAAAAAATTGCATTTTTTTTTTATTCGATTAATCGAAAAAATAATCGGCAAACTAATCAATTATTAAAATAATAGTTAGTTGCAGCCCTAGTGTTTAAAGGCATATTTAAAATGTTCATTAATATACTTTTTCCCATTCTACCCGACAGCTTGAACCACACAATAAATAAGTTATGCAGCAAGATATTCCAACCAGACTATTCAGTAAAAAAAAAACAAATCATCCAGTTGGGGGGCTGCCCACAAGCTCAATGTTTGTTTCAGAATAAGACATGAAACAGAAAAGACATTAAAACGTATCAAGAGACTAAAAAGGAGGTAGTTCCCCTCCAAAGCTTATACCTTAACTTGTTTTATTCAGTTTCCTTTACCTACTGAGTGACTAACTGGTTTGATGGAAACGCAAAATTATATTGTAGTATGGATGGCATCAAATGCAGTTCACCATTATTACCTTTACTTAGAAACTTCAACATAAGTAAACTTTTATGACAAAAAGAAAAAAAAACTCTAAAGCGCCAAGTTTAATACGTTTAATCTCTTGTGATGCACTGACACCCATCTCATGGATCACTAATCAGCAGAATACGTTGATATATAAAGAGAAATAGAAAACATACCAAAGTGTGCTGAACCACTGCTACTTTTACTTGATGTCGAGGTACTGCAAGTCTGGGTCCCAGGTTGTGCTGTGCCTGTTCGAGTTATACCTTTGCGAAACGTTCTATAGGAAAAGTCATTAATGTCACTCTCATGTAGGGATGTTGTCCGAGGCCTAAAATGGCGCCACCTACATGATTTTATGTTGACCAAAATCTGGCTGAGGTCTTTAGAGGAACATTTATCCGAGGTATTCATTTCTGAGGTATTGGCAAATAGATTGTTTGAAGAGTGTTCTGAAGAGGAAAGCGAGTCGACATCGAGCTGATGAAAAGCGCTGTCATAGTCCGAATGTGCTCTGTCCAGGAGCACCCTAAAAAGGACAGCACAGAATATGATATCCGCTCAAAGTGTTAGCCCCCCACCTTCTGTACGTTTTGCATTCCAAATGTCTCCCCACACACAAAACCTTTCTAGCCTTCCTAAAAATGGAGCGTGTTTATTTACAGCAAATATAACACGATTGGATTCGGATCACAACTCACCTTCCACCACGCCCGACCCGTCTTCGTGCAAACCCAATACACTTGCGGGGTACAGTGAGAGTAGTGAGGCAGTATCTATAGCGAATGTCTCCGAGTCCTCCTTGATCCGGACTACACCACGGCCAGTTGCCAGCTTGGTCCAAACGAGGCTAGAAATTAATTTTTGGGAAACTTTAATTACACAGAAACTGTCTAAACAATGTAACGAAGTCACTACAACTGATTTTACTTACAGCATAGTACCGACAACCAGCTTTCCTACGGAAAGCAAAGGGACCATCTGGATCATTTTCTTCCTCGGCTTCCGAAGAACCTGACACGACCTTAGGAAAAAAGCAGTTAAAGAAAATTAAAGTATTTTTATTTTATTTTATTAATTTTTTTAAACACTACTATTAAAGCCTACTCTGTCATATAAAAAATCAGGTCTCCCTATACAGTAGTGGACCCAATTATGAGGATCAGGAGAGTCTAAGTAATTTTTAAATTATACATCGCCAGGAAAAAGATCCCTTTGGATCACTGCCTAGTTTTCTGCATTAATTGTAAATAAAATGTGACCTGATCAACATCAAATGTGATGGAATTCCCAATATTTATACCTTAGACCAGGGATCTCCAAACTCGGCCCTCCAGCTGCTGCAGGACTACATCTTCCATAATGCTCCTTCAGCTAAGGGGCTGGCTGAGGAGTATGGGAGATGTAGTCCTGCAGCAGCTGGAGTTTGGAGATCCCTGCCTTAGATACATGTGGTATTCACTGCATGTGCTTTGTTTTCTGTACTTACTGGTCATTATTATTCTAGCAGCAACCCGAGAATCTGAAGGTGTGTGTCTTATGTTTTTTAGGTCGTGCGCTCCCCTAGTTTGTATTTTTAGTGCATATTTGCAGGTTCTGACTAAACCCTAGGATTGAGCAGCCCCTCCTGCCCAGATGGTGGGCAATGGTGCCCAGAAAAGGCTTTAAATTACCTGAGAATCTTTTTTGGTTAAAATGCAAAGCAGTCCCGCTGATTCAGCTGCTTGATAAGCAATACAGCCGTGAAAAATTAGGCTGGCCAAACATGGGGTACTTTGAAGCAGTGGTGGGCTTACAAATACATGGTCAGATAGTGTAACGGAATCGCCAGTATTTAAGCCTTATTTCTATTGAAAACATCCATTAATTGTTCACAGTATCCGTGGAAAAGGGTAGAGGCAGATCAGATCTTCACAACATTCAGGAGGAATTTTAGACAATTCTTCCTTACAGAACTGCTTACGCTCAGCCGTATTCCTAGGATGTCTGGTGTGAACGGCTCTCAAGTTCACTTCAAAGCGTCTCTAATGGATTAAGGTCCGGGCTCTGCCTGGACCATTCCAAAAGGCAGATTTACTTTGATGTTTGGGGTCATTGTCCTACTGCTTTACACAACTTCTACTAAGCTTCAGCTGGTGCGCAGTCACCCTGACATTGTTGGTGTCTGTCTGCATGGTTGTGTTAGTGTGAGAGTAAGCGTTGGTGTTTGGTTATGTTAGCGTGTGTGCTTGTGTAAGTGCCTCTCCCAAGATCAGGCTCTGGATTTGTCCCTGCTTCCAATTACGCAATTGTATTTAAAAGTGACAAACATACTTTGTTATGAATGATCCAAGTTAATGAATATTTTGAATAAAATACAGCTTTTGCCTTTGTGTGAAATGCAAAGAGGAAGAAGATTGTACTGAATTTTATTTTTGCCTTGCTACATGTGCGGTGTACAAAATCGCATACCTGGGACATAGGTTCGTCATCAGAGCTGGGAAAGTCATACTGATTCAGGTCTTTAGCATTAAATATTGGCAGTGCAGCGGGGCTTGTCTGTTGAGCAGCAGGAGAGGAGGGTAGGGCCTTGGGCTTTTTCTCATATTTTCGTTTCGGTCGTACAAATTCAGATTTTTCTTGCTGAAAAAACAAAAAAAAGTGCTTCAGACCAAAAACACTTTAAGCTTGTACTAAATTTTACATCACCCTCTTACTTGGGTATAAAAATAACACTAACGTGTTAGACCATGCCAACTGTAAATGACAGCTGCTGCCGTGGGAAACTTTGAATATCTAACTGAAAGTTAAGAGCTGCATGATTAGATCTCTAATTGTCCTAATACTGTAATTGTTGCATATTTCCAATTACATACAATAAGCGTGCTCTATCATACAGATCACAACAAAAAAACACTTATGCCAGGATGGGCCTATCTACAAACAGCTGACTGCATGTGAAAATACACTATTTTCACTATTTGTTAAACAAAAAGGCCCATAAAACCTTTCTGTAGACAGTCCATCAAAAAAAGTGTTACTGTGGGGAAATTGTTCAGTTTGTGGTTATGCTGTGCATTGAAGCACCAATATTATTTTTACATCAGTATTATAGCTTTTTTAAATAAAAATTATAATATATATTTATAATATATAATTTTCGGGAACATAGTAAACATCAATTATTTATCTCTGTAAAGCACCTCTGAGTTTTAACGTGTGCATGTCTTACCTTGTTAGCTTTAATCTCTACTGTATCCTGATGTTTAAATGGACTACTAGAAATAGGAATGATGGGGATGGCATAGGTGGGCTTCAATGGCTGTCGTTGTGCCAAAACCTCCGACACTATATCTCCATTAAAGTCACCTAGATTATACCTGCAATTAAGGGAGGAATGATTTCATTCTACCATCAGCACAAAGCAGAAAACCGCTCATTTTGTATGCATTTTATGCAGCCCTTTGCAAATTGCAAAATATACCACTTGCGTACAACTATAGAGAAACTTGACAATCTTTGTATACAAAGATTCTTAACTTTCTAGACTAATCATTGCTTTTCATAACTTTCACCAGATGTTAAGCTTGTGAATAAACAAATCAACACATCAATGTGATAAATAGTAACAACCGCTTCTAAGATTTACCTCTTCTCCATGATTTCCAGTGTTAAGTGCAATAATTCTCTCTTGCTTTTTTCTCTCCTCTTTATCATTTCTAGGATGGTGACCGCTCGACTTAGATCCCGACGCAACTTCAGCATTTTTTCATAGGAAGCCTCGTCATTCTTTCGATTCTGTGAAAAAACGGAAGGAGAACATGCTGAAGCCATGGAAACTCTTACAGGGAACCCAATAGCGAGCTCTGTCCCTCTTTATTGACTTAGGCACGATGATCACAACAGCACTACTGAAAAAAACGGAACAAATTGCCAGCGCACAAAACCTGCAAAATTATTAACAGACGTTTTCAGTACCGCTGTGGCAAAAGGCACACAATCTCATTTGCCCATAGGAGGAAACGAGGCCGCAGATAACAGGGAAGGAAGGATTTTGTAGGATTTAAATGCCTCACCCAATACACTCATAAAAGGAAGAGGTTGACATATTTTCTAAGCCAAGTGTCATTGGGAATGAGCACAAACATAACGCACGCCTCTTTCACATCGCATTACAGAAGCAAACGAGTCTGTGTGGCTCACATTTTGCCCTAAAACACCTCTTCATTACAAACACTCACTTTTCGAGTTTGCATTTTTTCCGTCCGCCTTCTAAAAGCTACATAAGGATCACTGGTGCTGGAGCCATCTCTCTTCTCCTGTTTCACTGCTGGTATTAAGGAAGGCCCACGACAGTTTTTCCTTTTCTTGATCCAATAGTCATACACCTCTGCAATTAAGTCATCATCTTCCTTCAATAATAGTTTGGCTTCTTGGAGATTAACTGGCTGATAAAAGATGGAGGACGGTTACACATCAAGTCCGACATCGATCTTTTTTTTTTGGTTCCTGCATTAAGCCTAAAGGATTACCTGTTGTCCGCTGCCCTTCTCCAATCTGTCAATCATTTCCTCAAACTGGAGTGGAGAGAGGTCCATTTTCTTTTTCAGCTTATTCACAAAGACATCATCTTCCGAGTCCAAGTCATAATCTGGCTGCTCAGCATCCAAACTGAAAGCTAACAGTAAGAAAACAATTTAGTCTTTTGCAACATGTACATTGTGATTAACTTATGCCGTAATGTCCCAAAAGATTATACTCCAATGAAAAGCCATGTGCCTGCGCAACCGTGAAAATTAGGCCTGATTTAAAAAACAAACAAGAAACAGCTGTTTTGGAGCAATGATTTAATGACGCTATAATCACAAACGGGTTTAGCCAGACGACTTACGCTGTAAGTGAATGAGCTGCTTTGGCATCTTAAATTCCCCTGGGTACACAGATTCATAATAAGCGATGTTACTTTCCGCCTCTGGGACAGGAATAACCATGTTATCCCGCTTCTCTCCATATACCTGCAGTGCTGAAATTGCTCGTTGGAGATGATGTTCCTGGAAACAAAGCAGATTGGATTGAGGTTAACTGAATGGAAGTAACCAACACTTTATACGCCAAGACCATTGATTATCACAGGGAAAGTATGGCACTAATATATGAAACAAATCTGAAACTATCGTATCTGTACCGACTCTTTAAGAATGCAATACATTATTCAGCAGAACATTTAATGTATACAATCAATGGACTTTTAGCCTAAAGCAATACATATAGGTGTGTGTGTAATATATATATATATATATATACACAAACACATATACACACACAAAGTATATAGAAAATCACCAAGACTCTCTTCATATGTGTATAAATCTCCATTTAGCTAATGACTTTAACCATAATTTCATTGCCGCGGTTACAAATTAACCCCTTAACGTCAATCCACGTACATGTACAGGGTGACGATGCAATGTATTAGCGACAATGCCCGTACATGTACGGCGTTTTTGCCGTTGATCGGCGGCATTGCGGTTTTCCTGGAAGGCTCACAAGCGAGGCTGTCCAGGCAAACAAATCTCCCGATCCCCGTGATTCACAGTGAATCATGGCGACTGGTGAGTTAAACGACAGACAAGTGACTCTTTATTGAGGCAATGACGTTTTTTAACTATACACTCAGTGTATAGTTAAAAGAAAAAATAAATTTATATATATATATTTACATGTAAAAATAATTCCCTACGGTCACAAAAAAAAGGTTTAGCGCCTACAATCAGCGCTATATCTTCCCAAAAAATTCCCACACGGAAAGAGTTAAAATATTGGCATTAAAAATGCCCATAGGGTGCCTAGTTTAAAAAAATGTATGATTTGATGGGGTAAATCGAATTGGCCGGCTTCAAAGATGCCCCAAGTATGGGACGTGGCACAGAGTGACCAGATGTCTAAATGGCAAAAAAATACACACCTCACAAAGGCGGCCTTTTACCTCCCAAATAACCCAAAACCCATGCATGTGGGGTATCACTGCGCTCAGGAGATGCTGCTGAATACATATTGGGGTGTTTTTTTGACACGGACATATACCAGGAGCGGAAAATTTATACCTGAATTACAACGCGTGTAAAAAAACAAACAAAAACAAATACAAAACATTTTGGACTACCATAAAGTTTGACAAAGGCTAGTGGTAGAATTAGTGCATGGAAAGGGTTAAAATACCAGCATTTGAAATACCTTGGGGTGTCTAGTTTGTAAAAATATATGGTTTGATGGGGTAAATTTCATTGGCCGGCTTCAAAGATACCCGAAATAGCGCATGGGGCAGAATGACCAGCTTTGGGGAAAAAATGGTTTTGAAATCGCAAAACGCTACCTGTACTTATTACCCCATAACTTGCAGAAAAAAGCAAAAACACGTAAAAACATTGGGTATTTCTAAACTCAGGACAAATAGAATCTATTTAGCAGGTTTTTCATTAGTTTTTGCAGAAGAGTAAAAGTTTTTTTGTTTAGAGGGAAAAGTAATTTTTAACAAAGAAAATCACCATATTTTATCATTTCTTTTATAGTAAATTAGATGGTATGATAAAAATAATGTTATCTAAAGAAAGCCCTGTTTGTCCTGAAAACACAATATATAATGTGTGGGAGCAAGAAATGAGAAAGAAGAAAATCACAGCTAAACAGCAACACTGAAAAAAGTTAAAAGAGCCGTTGTCCCAAAATGTACTACGAGCAAGAAAAAACGTAGTGTCCTGAAGGGGTTAAAGTGAAATCATTTTGGTTGCGAAGATTGCAGTGATTGAAGTAAACATTCATCATGCTTGAGGCTTTAATTAACAACCCCAGAATACGAAGGCAATCAAAATCAATACCCTACAGGATAAGGAACGGTTCCTATAATGAAAAGCTTTCTTCCAAGTACAGGGAAGGGGAGGAATAAGTCATATAAAGTGAAAGTCTATACTGTGGTAAGCAGAGAAATCCAAGCAAACGACGCATCACTGACAGCAATGGCATTAACTTTTATTTCTACAACACCAAAAATGTACGCAGAACTTCTTAAAATATACAGATTTAGGGTACCTGACAGACTAAGATAAACCGATACACCAAGCAGAGAAGGCTCCGCTCGCAGGCTTACAATCTATCCGATACAGAGCGGTCGCAATATCTCACAAAAGCTGCAGCCTTTCAGAGAGCCGGACCACGATCAGGGCAGCACCAGGCGGAATATCACGCCAATTATATGATTTTGTGATGATTGCACGACTGATAACGTGTATGGAGAGCCCCTTCATTGATTTGGTTGTTTTTATTGTATTTATAGGATGTTGGGTACCTGCCATCTTGGTAGTTACAGGTTGGCAAATAAAAAAAATATAAAGTGGCATTTTTTTTATTAAATATGAAAAAATAGTTTACATTAATTAATATTTACTAGTAAAACTTAGAGAAATAGTGTGTTTGGGTTCCTTTAAAATATAGCTTTATTATGTCAGTGTTAATGACACATCTTAATGTAAATTATGAGTTTTTATTTGAAACGAAAAATTTGCATGTTTCTTTTATCTGATTAATCGAAAAAATAAACGGCCAACTAATCGATTATGAAAATAATCGTTAGTTGCAGCCCTAGTATGTTTAGAAGCCATGTTATTCTGCGCATTTGAACACACACACACACTCAAGGGGTTAATATGCATCGCATTTTGTTTTCAGAAGATTTTATGGCATCATTGAGTGAAGTTTAAAATGGTAATAGCCACCCTTTATATAGAACGATGCTGTGTGTGAGGACGAGGGTGCATCTCCCAAACGATATAACTCCACTGTACAGAATGAAGAATCGGACGACAACAGGGAGCTTCTTTTGGGGGGAAACCATAAAAGTCCTCTATTATATCTTTTTTTTTTTTTTTTTTTTTAACTCTCCCCACGTTATCTTTGCACTGAGCCTACGGGCCCTCTGGGCCATTCTTACAGTTTGAAAGTTTACGGATTCAGATCCCACACGATGCATGTCACACAAAATGAGACTCGATATAAAAGTCACAACCCTCGCGGAGCTCAAATGAAGAGGGGCGAAGGAGGACGGGGTGTAATTAAACCATACAGCAGCAAACAATCTATGGTCCTAATACACAGATCTGCAGCCTTACTTTCTAGAATGCACCCGAAACCCGCAGCGCATCATAAATGATTTATCTATTTTCCTTCTCATGTGTGGCTGGAGTTAGTTAATGCCCCAGGGGGCAGATTAATAATAATTCAACCACAAACCTGAAACCTGACTGCCGGTTATACAGTAATATTCAGCGACCGCTCAATACTCTTGCAGAAGACCTCTGTCCAAATGGCACTGCACGCCACGGCTAGTCTGCGGATATATTTACACCGAGCAATACCCGCCGGGTACAGACTGGCAGCTTTCCCAATCTCCCTGCGTTCTGCTAGTATCCTAACCCCTAAATAAAAATAGTTGCTGGCTGCGTAGATCATACTCACAGTATAAAAAATCATCCCAATTTTTGCACAGAATGGAGTTTTGGTTATAGCGCTTCCTTAAAATTACCCCCCCCACAACCACCACTAACTGAAGTGGCATTGTAAAAGTGGTTTATTTTCTATATATCTACACACTTTGTGAAATAATCATGTCTATTTTTAGATTCTAAGAGTAGATGCGATGCTCTTTTATTTGCTTTTTTCAGCATGTTAGATACATACAGGACATTCACTCTTCCCATAATAACACCAAGGTGATTCATAGGAATTCCACATTAATGGCGCGATTATAAATGGCTTGGCCATCATTTTATAAAAATAAAAATTACCCCAGCACTGAAACGGGATTAGGGCTACAACAACTAATAGATAACATTGATAATGAAAATCATTGCCAACGAGTTTCATTATCGATAAGTATTTTTTCATAACAAATGCTCTGAAAAATACCTCTAGAGTTATAATCTGACCTCAAATAGAGGAGAGGTGGTCTGTGCACATTGCGCAACATTCCCCGGCTGCCAGAGAAGAGGATCCGCCGCAGCGCTGCAGGGGGCCCGGATCATTCTCTCTGGCAGCCGGTGGGTGTCTGTGCGATATGCACAGACATACTCCACCACTGCCGGCACTTCTGCTGGGGCTTCTATGATGAGGCACCAGGTGTCAAATGACCTTCCTGTGCTCAGTCATAGAAGCTCCAGCGAATGTATCCGACAGAAGCAGAGGCTGTCTACGAACATCACACAGACGCTCACTGGCTGCCCCTACTAGACACCATGGAGTCTGGAGCACGGGGGTAAGTCGGGGGTATAAGGCATATCAGGGGGGGAGCACAGTGGCATATCTAGGGGTATAAAGCATATCAAAGGTACAGTGGTATATAGGGGTTATAAAGCATATTTGAGGGGGCACAGTGGCATATCAGAGGGTATATAAGGCATATCTGGGGGTATGTGGCATATCTGGGAGGCAGTTTGGCAAGCCCGGACTCAAATGTACATAACGGGGGGGGGACAGGTTGGGAAATAAAAACAAGAAATGCATTTTCTTTTATTTTTCGGCGTTAACGGAACAGTTTTTAACATCCTGTTTGTTTATTAAATAATTTTAAATAAATGAAAAATGTTTTGATTAATCGAAAATAATTGTTAGTTGCAGCCCTAAACAGGATAAAAACAGACAACGAAACAAAAGAGTGTTAACATGTTTATTAAAATAATATGTTAAATTAGGAATCCAGTAGCAATCACGTGATTCGCCTCGTGTTATTGTGCGCTGCAAACACCAAACAGGACAGTCGTCTACCTCCTTTTATAAAAAGGTTCCGTTCCAGATTTAGTTTAGTAAATTAAGTACAGCACACAATTCTAAGAAACTAGATTTATGTTAAAACCAGCAGATTTGGTTTAATCCGGGTGACAGAAACCGACAGAATCGTAACACAGTAAAACCAGAACTTTAAAGAAAGAGACAGACAAAAAGTCTGAAAAAGTCTGGAAAAGAATAAAATAAAATGAAGGCCTCATTCTGATTAATTTACAGTGACCAGTATACGGGGACCTGTGTTTTTTGGATACCTGAATCCCCCTATGGACGTGTGGAAAAATACGGTAAGTATTTGGTGCCAGTGTTTCTTTAGATAAAAATAAAGTCCTGTATTTAACAATACTTGTGTCATTTACATGCAGCACCCGTTGCATCCTGATAAATACAGAAATACATTACAGACTCGACTTGGCTTTACGGGCAGACATCCCCATCCCCCAGCGATGTAACTCGAATTATTCTCACAGAGACGGTGGATACAGTCATTGAAGAAAATCTGTCCCATTATTAGAGCTTGATGTTTGTAAGCGCAGCTAGATGGCCCCTTGTTCACAAACTACCAAGGTAACCCAGCTTATAACATATCCATCATGGCAAGCAATGGTACACTTTACCCTTTAAAATGCCAGCCAATGAGAACGGAGCTAGACACGGCTTAGCCAATTCAAACTATGGCTGCAAATAACCTGCCAGAGCAGCGCTGACACACACACACACACACACCACACACACACACACACAAAGTAAAAACGTTGCCCAATCACTTAGCTATAAAGGGAATGCGTCGTAACAATATACTGAATCATAGCTTCTAAGCGGCAGATAAGGAAACCAACAGGATGAGTGTGAGTGGCTCTTATACCTTATACAGATTACTGCACTGATTTCTTCCAATAGGATTGCGTGTCACACATTTATGTGCAAAGACTGCTGATTGGTGGGAGACAGTGATCTTCAGACTATTGACATCATTATAAAACCTTCTGAAAGGCTGCGAGAAAAGTAATGCGACCGGCCAAACCGTGCGAAATGAAACAAATGTGTCTATAAAAAGGAGAATTGCGATAATGACTACAATAAAACATCTTTCTATAAGACAGACCCAGATGGAAGGTCTTACGATACCATCACATGCAGGTAAAGACGCTTACCTATGGTAAAGGAACATCCACACCGGGATTTTCTACTTGCACAGAATAAAAGCCCCATGAAAAATGATTTTAAACTGGAGCATAAGATACAGAGTTATACACCGGCAAGCGCTGCGTAAATAAATTATAATAAAAGGTCAGCGCTTCCAGAGCAAAACTTCCTTTATCCGGATTCTTTCTGGCAATGCTAAGGAAGTCCGTCCCGTCACAGTTTCATTAGTCAGAGAATCTGGCTGGGTGCTTAAGACTCAGCCATTCTATTGTTCCCCACAGATAGCAGGAGAAGTAGTCAGGGCCAAGATAACAGAGCTCAAGCACATAGACACAGCCTGAAATCCTATTCTACAAAAACAACAACTATTTTAAAAATAGAAAAACCTAATATTTAAAGTTTTGAAGCAAATATCAGCAAAATACCCAGATCTGTTCCATAAGCTTCAGAATTCCTCATCTACCCCTTTAAAGCTTGCTAATAATCAGCCGTATGGCACTGTGGAATTGGTTGGTTTTTTAAAAAGCCTTTAATTTCCCACAATTTCTTTTTCACAAAATCAGAGATCCATATTTATTGGCACTTCCCCTGGGGCTTCTATGATGGAGCACCAGTGGCATCTCAGGGGGTACAAGGCATCTCAGGGGCACATTGGCACTTAGGGGGTTATAAGGCATAGTTGGGGGGCAGAGCGGCAGATTTGGGGTATAAGGCATATCAGAGGGCACAGTGGCATATAGGGGGTATAAGGCATACCTGGGGGGCACAGTGGCAAATGTGGGTATAAGCCACATCAGCGGGCAAAGTGGCATTTCAGAGAGTGTAAGGCATACCTGGGGAGGGCAGAGTGGTATAAGGCATATAGGGGATATAAATTACATCTGGGAGGGTATAAGGCATATCTGGGAGACAGGGTGTCAGGCTGGGAAATAAAAACAAGAAATGCATTTTTCTCAGAGTTTTTTTATTCTGCTTTCTTTTTAGCACATTATGCATTATTTCATAATGCAATGTTTTGGTGTAGGGGCTCTTATGTGCATGTTTATAACGTGTTCACGCTATTCAGGAATAAAACTAAACCACTAGCCAATTCTAACAGTCACTATCCTTGTATATAATACTTTGGCATTAATATTATGGTAAAAGCCCCAAGTATGATGTTTGGGGGGTGGTCTGCATTATTATACAATTGTGTCCCAAAAGCCCACTAAACGATGAATACATATCAATGTACTTTGTAAAAACTTTCACATGCACCAGCATAAAAAACCCAAAAGCTTTATTAATTTATGGAGAAGCTGCAGCTTCCGACAGCCTCTGCAGTGCAAAGCAGCCAATCCATGGCAGGAAAGCGCTCCCACTGCCAGTGGGAAAGCCGCTCTTTGAAGGAAACATTTTCATAGATTAATTATACGAGGTGGATTTACTGCCTCATTTCTTCCCACACCTCGTAACTCTTCTCCCCGTCTACTCTTATGGAGGGATTAATATGGACCTGTACGTTCCACATAACATAACCAAGTATCCAGCATTATTACGGAGCAGGAACGCAGCACATACAAGACCCGTTACATTTTGGAAGGCAAAAGAATATTCACTGTATGAGAAAAGTATACGGCCATCCCACCTAATTACTGAATTTAGGTCTTTTAACCACATTCATGGCTAGCAGGTGTATATGGATGGTTGCCTGTGTGCTTTAGACCACGATCTGCAGTGGAACGGGTCGTACCGAGGAGCTCAGTGACTTTAAACATGGCGGTCGGCGTTGCCGGTTTGTGAAGTTCCTGCCCGGGGTCGCTATAAGTCTTATTACTGTAAAGTGGAAGCATCTAGGAGTAACAACCACTCAATCACAAAGTGCTGGACCGCGCTCACTCCAGAGCGGGACCACCGAGTGCTGAAGAGAGTAGCGCGTAAAACCTGCCTGTTCTCTAACATCCTCACTACAGATTTCCAGGCTGTCTCTGGAAGCCTCAGCACAAGCGCTGCGCGTCGGGAGCGTCACGAAACACGTTTCCACGGCCGCACGCAGAACGAACATCGCTATCGACCGGAGCCGTGTGACGCGCATGGCCAGCGGACTCTGGAGCGATGAATCGCGCTTCGCCATCTGGGAGTCTGACAGAGTTCAGCGGATGCTGGGAGAACGTTACCCACTGCAATGCATAGCGCCCGATGTAAAGCCTAGTGGGGAGGGATAATGGCTGGGGCTGTTTTTTTAGGGTTTGGGCCCCTGTAATGTTAACCCAAATATAATACGACCGACAACAATTTACTATCTCGCTGGCATAACAGGCAGGCAGAAAGTCAGCAAAGAAGCCCAAGTACGACATACAAGAGAGAAAAAAAAAACATAACTGAAACCAATATTGCGAATACAACTTTGTGCCAAAAGTACTCATTTCATATGATTTCAGGAATTAAAGCACTATATGATTTTTATATATGATAGAATCCAGGAGAGCTTTTCGCCCGTACTGTACCCAACGAGAGGAAAAAAGCGAGCGGCAAACCGACGGACATGCAAATCGAAAGAGAAAGCTAAACACGAGCGTTACGCGGCTGACGCACACGTGCTTTTCCCACTATCTATTTACGCAAAAAAAAAAAAAAAAGGTCACCTCACAGCAAACGCCTTCCCGTTATTTACAACGCAACAGCCAAATTATTATTAGGTATTTTTCCTTTAATACTAAGGCTACATGACCTGCTTGCAACACAACCACAACAATCATTTCCATGTAACCAAGAAAGATTTCAACTGTAACCACAAGCACTTTGTATCCGATGTCGTGCGATTTTGTATCCAGTATTCTCTTGGCTGCAATTAAATGTCACAAAAAGACATCAGCAACATGAAGCCTGCAGAGCATCTCACATCGCTTGAAACTTTTACAGCACCGGTGACATTATTTCGGTTTTGCACAGAAACTGCCCAAATACGCAGATCGCCAGCATACAGCAATCCCCTAGAATTATTCTCCACACGTCACGTTTATATAGGCTTAAGAGCATGCCTACGAATGCATATAAACTACTAACGCAGTTTACGTGGTTCACTGCAGGACGGTCAAAGTGTCCAACTAGTTACATCTATGACAGCGTCAGACATTTAGTTACATCTATGACAGCGTCAGACATTTAAACGCACTCGTGTGAAATAAGAATGTGTTAATCTAGATTGCAATTACAAATGACACGGGTTAACTGAAACGGTTTCTGACGGCAGATTTGAATTATAGCCAGAAATAGAAATTCAAGAAGCACTAGTGAAAAAAAAAATAATGTACTAAAGATACACTATTACAATTAGGACTCACATGAAGAAATGTAACGGTTAATAGAATATAGGGCATAGATACACGGCACACACACACACATATATATATAGAGAGATATATATAGAGAGATATCTACACACACGCTGTGGGATATTATAAAACACATGTATACTAGGATAAAAGGGCCTTGTTTTAGGTGACAGGTTAATGAGGCCCTGCTCTTCTAAGCTGTCAGCTTTACATGTACACAAACAATCCACAATGTGAGCGGAGGCTGTTCTGCAGCGACACCCTGCGGCCGCACGCAGTAATGCGCCTTCGTTTTACCTCGCACAACAGGCCCAACCCAAAGACAGGAGAGACACACACAACAAAATGGCGGACCGCGGCCCCGTCACGTGACCCCTTTGTGCTTTTTAGGACTCTAAAATCCCAAATAAAACCACCGGTAAGCAAAACAAAACGACCTATGTCTCATTGGCAACGTAACTGAGCAAAACTAGGGCGAAACGGAGCGTTATTAGGCACTGGACGGTGTATCTGCGCCACCCCCTCGAGCGGCCGAGAAAAAAAAAATGGCGGCCATTTTGTGCAAGCTTGCGCAGACTAAGACATCGCCGGCAAAGCGGCTGCCAGAGCGACAATAAGCATCATTACCGACTCCTCTTCCTTCTCCATGCCCGTTGGCATCTGCGGCACGGCCCGGTTGATGGAGGCATATTCGTGCAGGTCCGGTAAATCCTCACAGCGGAAGACGGGTAACGGTTTGGACGCGTCTAGCGCCCGCGCCCGGAACGACAATTTACTCATTTTTTGTCTACCACAGAGCCATGCGACCGATGAGCGGCGAAATCCTCCGGTTCCGTTCTTTCATGGAGGTCTCCGTGCCCTCCCGCTGCTCGCTTGCCAGACTCCGTGATAAAAATGGTGCTTTTTATTCCCGGCACTCCAGGTGCCCGTGGGTGGGTTTGCTGTGTTTCGGGGGTGTTTTTTGGTGGGGGTTTCAGCGCTTCGGTGTCTCCCTCTCTCCCTCCCTCTTCAATACGCCATGGCCAACATGGCGGACATTAAAACTCCGCTGTCTGCTCCCCCAGCCAACCCGAGCTGCGCAGCCATTCCCAGAGTGCATCACGCGCCTGCGCGCACCCCGGGCCCGACCGAGCTGCAGCGCACCGGAGCGCGGACTGGGGGAGAGGTGGGGGGCGCGCACAGCTATGGGGGATATGCCTGGTTTCTGCAGCAGACCACAGGGCAGTGTGTCACCTATACACTGCATGCACAGGCAGCTACACACACACATACACTGCATGCACAGACAGCTGCAAGCACACCCACACTGCATACACAGGCAGCTGCAAGCACACACACATACACTGCATGCACAGGCAGCTGCAAACACACACACACACTGCATGCACAGACAGCTGCACACACACACACTGCATGCACAGGCAGGTGCACACACTGCATGCACAGGCAGGTGCACACACACTGCATGCACAGGCAGCTACACACACACACACTGCATGCACAGGCAGCTGCACACACACATACACTGCATGCACAGGCAGCTACAAGCACACACACATACACTGCATGCACAGGCAGCTGCAAACACACACACTGCATGCACAGGCAGCTACACACACAGTGCATACTACACTGCATTTAACACATATGACAGCTGCATCTGCATAATAGACATGTTTGCTCCAACACCAGTTCCACGGTACATTATAAGAAACGGTACCATGAAGACATCTTGCTTGTGCAGAATGCATCGTGAGCCATCTTTTCTTGCAGAGATGCAAGTCCGTTATATAACCCCGGATTTTTACATATCTCTTCATATCTCTCTATACATACAGTATATTTCGGCACACTAAAATATACATTACCCATCGCAGCGCACACACACAGACAGCTTTAGTATTAGCAGAATGCATTATACACACAAACGCATCTGCTTTATGGGCCTAATGTACATTTCCAATACTCGCTATTATGGAGGAGACTACAGTTATCACAGATTAACATATAGCAAAAAAACACACACATTATATATATATATATATATATTATATATATATATATATATATATATATACACACACACACGTATTAAAAAGTTTATCGCGTACCCTTACACGTTACCGCATTCTGCGTAGTGTGTGGGAAATGACGGCGCAGGGGTTACGCTGGCATCTCAATTAGTTGGATGTTTATTGTAGCTTTGGCTTCTCCATTTATAAAGCAAGAAAAAACTATTTGAATATCTAAAATACGCAACAATGATTTCCCCCTTAGGAAAACAGAAGAACCCAACAGAAGGTGTTGCACAGCGTTATAGAATATGATGGCGCTATATAAAACGATGTACGGCGTTACAGAACACGATGGCGCTATATAAAACCATGTACAGCGTTACAGAACACGATGGCGCTATATAAAACCAAGTACAGCGTTACAGAACACGATGGCGCTATATAAAACAATAATGTACACACAAAACAAAAAGCAGACCAGCTTCATAAAGTCCTTACGTGGGTCAAGGTACAACAGGGGCCGAAAACCACTGGTGCATGCAGGAAAAACGTTTAGTAAAAATATATTCTATAAAGATGGTTACTCAATAATCAGATATTAACATGAGGAATTGTCACTCCTTTAGCTGCATCAATGCACAATGTATGTGTAGTACCGTCACGTTTGGTACGCGCTCCTCAAAGGTGTCAGATCAGCCATTACACTAATAATAAAATAATACAATCTGACAAATTCATACCCAAAACGTAAGCGACAGAAACCATCATAGGCTGCAGGCAGGGAACTGCAACAGGGCACACACGGGAACTCCGTATTATTGAAATACACATTATAACTGAATTAATACAAAGAAATGCAGGCAGTTGGAACACGATACAGGTTTTTTTTTTATATCAAACCATTGCCTATATATGTTCTAGAATAGTTTTTTTCTGCGGAACAGATAGTCCTGGCGTTATTCACTAAAGGGAGAGTTTGCAGGAAAGTTGTGGCTACAACGCCTTAACTTTAATATACATCCTCAAGAAGCTTCTGCTTTAGAAAAGGCTTTGCTAGCCCTGCATAATGCATAGTTAAATCAGTGACGGTCTCACCACCCATTAAGGTATACATTACGCAGCGCCAGCCAAGATCTTCTAGTGCAAGGAACATGCTGCCGTTCATGATGAAAAACTCCGTAAAAGTGACGGAGTTGAACCAACTCTCCTTTTAGTGTTAAACAGGGAGTAGTTTATTCTTCAACTTGGATTTTTTTTACTTCTGTCAGGCAGGACACCAAAACAAACGCGCTACGTGTCCTCCATATAACGGAAAATGTTCATGGAGCAACTGACATCCTATGGCCTTTTGAGCTGGGCCCTCCTCACCTGTTGTCTCTGTTAGTCAATTTGTAATGTTACATACTACTTGTTATGTCCTGTCTACCCATTGTACAGCGCTACGGAATATGATGGCGCTATATAAAACAATAAATAATAATAATAATAATAATATGGCTGATAGAACATGCAGCGTGAAGTGAAGCTCGGGGACAATCATTTCAGCTCCTAGATCAGAGCTCGGTGCTATTCGATTCCACAATAAATGGCTGGATCTCCACAACCAGTTCCTGGTGGCCTGAATGTCAGCGGGTTATTACAAAGTGTATTATATAGCTAGGTATATATACACACACACTACAACATAAGCATATTTTTTAGCAAACATTTTTTCTTTAAATATATTAAACAAAAATACACATATATATATATATTTTGAGCGAGCAAATCCTACTTAGAAATAAAAACATGGCGTGACCTTTTACTGGGTAAAGCACACCAACTATTGGTTCTGCAGGACAGCTGCCCTCTTACGGAATCTGCTGGCACTGCAGCTTTAATAGTTTCCTATTACAGTCCATATAACATTTACATAACACATTAACCATTTGTGCTCAAGGTTAGAAACGGCATAAAACTTTGAAAAAAAAATGCTTAGGTTATTACTGGTCTTCCAGCAAAATATTAGAAAATAGGTAAATGTCTGAAGGGTTAATTAACCCAGTTCGTTTAGGTACTAAAGGTACTGTAGAATCCAACGCCTACAAGCTGTCTAACATACATGCAAACTGAGAAAACGGATAAACTAATGGCTGCGTGCGCAGTAGATCGCAAGACACTTCTTTCCAAAGAAGCAGCCGAGGAGAGAACTGCTATTTCTGAGTTTATTAGATATTCTTGCGGATGGTTAGCAATCGGTGTAATGGATTTGGTGACATTTAAATGCTTATGTCGCAGATGCAGGGTTCGGCTCGGTTACATTGGGTAGTAGAAGCTAGATGTGAAAGGGTTAACAGAAATCCAGCCAACAGGACCCAAAGCAATTACACATTTACCTAAACCTGTTAACCCCAAAGACTACACCCGCTGCCGCCACCACCACCACCACCACGTTCTATTTAAGGCTTTACAACTACCTAAAAGAGGCTTCGTAAACCCCCTGAATGTAGGCATTTCCAGCAAGGACTCCCACAGGCGGTATTACCAGATCAATTTCTCTCCTCCTCACCCACCCTTCCGCCAAATCAACAACAATGCTCAGGGATATTCTGCAGATGGGCCTATAATTCTAGAACACTAGAACAGAGTCAAATCCTCACTGGTCTGGGACATCAAAGCAAGTGAAGTCTTGTAAGCATAAAAGGAAGAGGTGATTAGAGGAGGAAAGCTTTAGCACACAAGAAGAACGTAAGGATTGAGTAGGGTAGTATTTTGTTATAAGGGCTGAAATGTATGGGGTAGAAGTATTACCGAGGGCCAGAGGAGGGATTCACAGAGATGGAAAGAATAGAATAGTCAAATATGGAAGAAAAGCCGAGCAGCATTTTGGATAGATTGAGGAGAGAGTCAAAACCGAGTGATGCTAACCAGGAGAATGTTGCATTAATTTAAGGGAAATAATAAAGGAATGAGCTAGGGGTTTTGTGGCTTATTGGTTGAGTAATGGGTGGATGTTGAGTGTTGAGTCAAAGTTGACCCCAAGGCATAGGGCCTGGTTAGTGTGAGAGATGTTGTTAAGTCATGTTGTTAATAGAGATAAAGATTTCAGGTACTGGGCTGAAAACAGAAAGAGGGATTATTAGTAGTCCGGTTTAGATATACCCAGTTTAAGGTGACGTCCAGGAAGAAAGCCGTTTATAATACGGGACATGGGGGAAGACACTGAGATTTGAGTATCATCTGCCTACAGGCGATACTGGGAGCCAAATCTGTTGATTAGTTTACCAAAAGACGAAATAGAAAGAAGAGCAGAGGGCAATGGCCTGAACCTTGGGGATGCTAACAGAAAGTGGAAGAAGTGAAGATAAAGTGTCCTTATATACCTGCACCTTTCACCGGTTCTCTCCTTTCTCTTATTTAAGGAAATACTATTGAACACTTGGTTCAGAAATATCCAATATCACTATAGCGTTGTGGCAGCTCATGTTTTTTTGTTTATTATTATTATCTTTTATTTATATAGCGCCAACAATTTATGCAGCGCTTAATACAATACATATATTCAAAGGGCACTGGTTTTCATCAGTGAAGTATCGACACCCCAGAACCAACATCTCCTGCCTTTGAGATTCCCTTAACACACCTCTATACTGGTGACACACTAATCCCATTTTCCTCCGCTGTCTTGTGTCCATCCATAACAGTCAATCACTCACTAAGTCCTGCTGCCTTCACCTGTAAAGTCTTCCAAATGTTACTTTTGCTCATACAAGCTACTATTAAAACACTAATTAAATGCCTTGTGATTTCCCTCCTCAATTATTGGAACTTTTGTCAAAACTTGTCAATAAGACTAAAAGAAAAAAAGGAAACCGCTCTAATAACAGGGAAAACGCTGACAACCACAGACCAGTAAGTCCGACACCAGCAACTGGGAAACGAATGGAAATTATGTTTAAAGAAAAGATTGTTTAAAATATAGTTTGCGAGATCAGAAACAAGATTTACTACCGGTGGGCCTTGTCAACCGATCTGATTTTCTAACAATTGGGTAACTAATAGGCCAAGCAGCAAACAAAGCCTTTCTAGAGTCCAGGAAAGCACAGGAGACATACATGAGTTGGATGTTGATAGTTGAATGAAGGCATTGGTTGACACTTGACAGAAGATAGAAGGTTGTAGTTAGTGGTATTTACACAAAGGTTATGTTTCTATTGGCGTACATCAGCGTTTAGTACTGCAAATGCTCTGAAAAATACCCTTCATTTTGTATTTGAAGTAGTTTTATAATCCAACCTCAAATAGAGATCTGACTATAAGACTAAGATCCAGATCCTCCGCAGTGCTGCGGGGGACCTGGACCCTTCTCTCTGGCAGCCGGCGTACGTCTGCACAACATGTGCAGACAACCTCCACTGCTACCAGCGCTTCCTCTGGAACCTGCATGCTATGAACTTCCGTCATGTCATGCACATCTCCCAGACCTTCCCCCCGCAGCACTGCAGGGGACCTGGATCCTCTTCTCTGGAAGTTGGTGAACGTCTGCGCACAGCCTCTGATGCTACCCGGTGGGGCTTCTATGATGGAGCGGCAACATGACCTTCCGGTGCTCAGTCGAAGAAGCCCCGGTGGAAGTGGCAGCAGAGTTTGTTTATGGCATTGCGTAGACGTTCTCCAGATGCCCCCCCACTAGACACCAGGGAGTCGGGTATTGAGTGGCATATAAAGTGTATAAGGCATATCTTGGGGGGCAGTGGCAAATAAAAGGAAATAAACACAAGAAATGCATTTTTCTCAATCATTTTTTTTATTAAATATGAAAAAATAGTTTACATTTAAATTAATATTTACTAGTAAAGCTTTTTTTCCTATAGGGTAGTCTTATATTCAGGCTTTTTTTCATAAATTAATAGTCTGATATGGGGGGGGGTCATCTTATAATTGACCAAATTCAGTACGTTTCTGCACTGATCGTTCACAAGGCGCAGGAAGGTACTAAATGACAACAACAAGTGTCAGGTGATAAGAGGTAGCGTGGCCAAGCAGGCTAGGGCGCTGGAGGAGGGCTCCAGTCGCCACAAGAGCGTGGAGTCGAATCCCACCGCTGCTGTTTGAGAGAGTTCAGAGGAGGGCTACTAAGTAAGAGAAATGGGGTAGCCTCCCTTCAGAAGTGGCATAGGCTAATAATACATTTAGGGAGCTTAAACATGCATGGAATGATACATTTATTAGGGACATAAAAACCCAAAGGCCAAACAAAGCACTTGGGGTAATGTGCAGTCAGCAACAACAAAAAGAGGGACTTTGGAGTAAATGATTTCTGAGGATTTTAAGGTAAGCAGGTGATGCAACAACGCTTCAGAAAAAGCAAACAGGTTGCCGAGTAGTATAGTATAGTTATATCAGCATTCTGCCACTTTACAGATCTCTGGTGGGACCTCACTTAGAATATTGGGTACTCAATATGTATAATATGGAGGAGAGGTGATGTGACATTTATGTATGTAAAGGGATTTACAGGAGGAATGTTCATTTCATAGATGGAAAAATGTTTGAACAAGAGGTCATAATCTAAAACTAGAGGGTCAAAGGCTTAGGTAGGAAGATTTACTTTGTGGAGAAGATGGTAGATAAGAGGAACAGCCTCCTAGCAGAAGGGATTCCGGATCTAAGACGAGACCCAGGACTAAGGCCAGAGTCCTTACAGGAGACAAAACGTGAAGACCTAACATACAATGACCCTTTTCTTTAATTCCAATGGTGACTGAGTGACATGAGGGAGCGGAAATGCTCAAACCTCCTACAGTCTCCACACAATCTGCTTTATGGATGGAAAGGGCCCCATCAGGGCGGGTTTCAATAAAGGAAACATATCTACGTACATTTTGGACCATCAGTCAGTGTTGCGTAGAGGTAGGTTCCCTGAATCACATTACTGAAGGGGCAGTGAATGACTGTCAGCAACTAGAAGCAGACAATGGCGCTTGTAACTTCTAAAGTACTGCTTTCTCACATTTTTGAGGGACATTGTAAAACTAAAGCTGGCTTCTTAAAAGTGGGCCAAAGTTAGTGTTAAAGCATACCCGTACTGCCGGTTACTGGCAGCATTTTAGTGCCTTACAAGTGAAGGTCAAGTGGGCCACAGGTTGTTGCAATTGTGTTGCTTTTGACTTTCTGCATGGAAAACGAAGGCTCAACACACTGGCCAGCGCTTAGAGTCTTGAGTGCTTCCTTCAGAATCTTACAAACATACAAAACCACCAAGAAGGAAGTGAATTCAATTACCACTGTTTGCACGGTTAATAAACAGATGCGATCAAATACAGAAAGCCATTAGGTGCACAATCTAATCTTACATGTTCTGGAAATATGGTTTAAAATCAGATACTGGCATATCATGGTTGAAGTGTGAGTGTGTGCTGTACCTCACTATAGCTCAATGCTTTCTATCAGCTTGAGCTGGAAGAGAAGCCATTTTGTTACTAAAATTCTCACAATAGTTTTCCACATTTCTCAAACTCACTGAGAAGCAAACAAAAAATAAAAGACACAAAAGTGGTTCCCGTTTTCTACCTAATGTAACTTTTTGAAACTTTATCTTCTAAAGAAGTGGTTCAATAAACTTTTTTTTAAAGTTTACACAGATAAATTCATCACGCAGCATGCTGCCACATTTCAAATAGGAGACTTTATTAAATGTAGGTAAATAACGCTCCATCCATGATCAATGATTAAACAAAGGCACTGCTTACACTCCTAGGAGAAACGTTACTGACGCACCAGTTTTTAAGCCAAAAAGATTAAAATTTTAGGGATCGCTGAATCTCACAAAGGACCCCTGTGAAATACGAATTTCCATTTAATATACCATTTAGAAGTAGCTCTGTGTTGGCATTTCTTTACAACAGTGAACATTTTATGATTTATATATATATTTATATATATATATATATATATAATTTTTTTTTTTTAATGGTTTTCTGACATCACATCAACTCTTTGCGGGTGTGGACCTTTTAATAGAGATCATCAAAATGATGTTTTTTGTTTTTTTTATAGCAAAAAAGGAAGTACGCTTTCTTTACTCACATTTTCATTTTTTTAAAAAAAAATTTAATTTTACAAAATCAACTAAAGCCTTATACTGTTATATATTTAATAAAGGCAGAACAAAGCCAAAAAATGTAAAAAACAAAACAAAAAAAACCCTCTGAAAACTCACAGCACTCAGTGCTAAGTAGCATAAAGAAAATGGATCAGATTCTGAGCTGCGTTGGTTCTCATGCCTACCATTGTTTAGAAATAAATGGAGATTAGATACTGGTTTTAGGTTACAGATTAAAAAAAGATTGGGGGTTCTAGGCACAAAAAAAAAATAATTTCCACATACAGGTAACAGCATTATTATGCACATTTATGATATAACCTATAAAAGGCATAAAACACAATGATCAAATCTTGCTACCACCTCTCCCCTTTCTCCTCCTGAAATTGACATATTAAATTGTTTAAGAGCACCACAGCGCCACCAACACAGATTAATGTATTTAAAAAAAAAAAACTCCCACCGTGTGCAAAATACAGAAAAAAAAAATGCTAAATGTCTCCATAATCATTTCCTAATAAAATATAGATCCATGGTACGGAGGCAATTTAACCAGTATATAATTCCAACAGTGCCATTCAAGCCTTCTTAATCACCGCCGAAGACCAAGCCAATCGTCGCAAGAAATAAAATAGCCACCATTTAGTACCAGTCATAACTTAGAATATAATAAACCTTCTTTTGTGGATCTCCTGCTTCGCCATACGGCGTATTAAACAAGGAGGCGGATCATTTAACTATCCATTATCAGCCAGAATCAAAATGTAATAATGCCAATTTTTTTTTTAAAAAAAAGGTAATTCCAATAAAGATTTTTATCACAAAGAAATATTGTTAGAAACAGTTGTTGTTTTCGTAAGCACCTCCTCTCCTGAATAATCATGCACACACAGCACTCCGCTCAATATATACATATTCAGCCACATTTATAACATCCACAATATATTATTTGGATTATTTATGCGATAGATTTTGCAATATATACTATTTTGCTACAAACAAAACAAAACAAAAAAAAATCACACAGCTATACATTGTAGATTTTTTTACAAAAAACTCTTAAGATATACCAAAACAATGCAAATATACCTTGTTAAAAATTAAAAAAATATATAAAAATAAAAAGAGGAAACTATTAAAACACAAAATGACACAGATCACACGCCTGTACTTTTATATCACTTTGAGATGAACTTGAATGCATTTCTCCTTGATGGCAAACTCACCTCCAAGACAGGCAGCGGTGAAGGCAATCCAGAGAAAATAATTATCAGGATAAAATCTGCAGATCTGTGCCCAGGCAAACAATTTCCAAGCGGTATATGGCTTTCCAAACATCTTGAGACAGTAAGATAAACAAGCAATGATACTTTGTTTCCTGGTGTCTGATTAAAATAAAATGAAAAAAAAAAAAGGATATGGGGGGGGGGGGGGGGTTTCTTCCTCAATCTTCAAGCTTTGAAGAAAAGGAGGGGGGGGGGGAATAAATATTTTAAAAAAATAATTTAAATTAAAAAAAAATCCAAAAAAAGATTAGAAGGAGAGAAAGCCTGAAGACTCCAGGGTTAACAACTTTGCAATGGCAAATAGACGGGTTGTGATTGGATGGGAGGGCAGTGTCTGCACTATCCTACCCCCCCTCCCCTCCCCTTTTGCAGCCTGGAAAAAAGGCAGTGTGCCATTTTATACTCCTATCATAGAAACACAACCCTGCTTTTATGTGAAATTCAAACTATGGCACCTCCTGTGCACAACCTTTCAGCCTTATTCTCAAACCCTGTGCCCTGCAAAACCTAACCCATCCCTATCAACAAGACTGATCACCCCCTTTATTGGCTTAAATAAAGCAGATATTAAAATATATATTTAACCCCTCCACATTTTTAATCAGATCGTGGGACATGCAAGTTGTTAAGATGCAATCCTACATTAAGGGAGATGCTTAAATAAACCCCACGTTTAAAGGGACAAGAGAAGCATTATTAGAAGAATTAAAAGGCTTGTTACTTACCTTGTGAATGATCTGTGATGCTGATCCTTATTAAAGATCCTGTAAATGTGTGTGTGTGTGTAATTTTATCTATTTATTTTTAAAGAGAAGGCTCTCATCTGCTATTAACTGGCAGAATTTTACCATGCTGCCCACAAACAAAATGGCCATGCCAGGGAGTTCCTAAGCACCGCCCACCACTACCCCTCCCCAAATCCCTAGGAAGTGGTAAAGATCAACAATATAATCAACCTCCTGCCCCACCCCCACTCTCACCTCCCCTTTAAAAAAAAAAAAAGTTAAAAATATCTAAGAAACTAAATCTGCAGCCTTTGTTGTTGAAGTGTGACAAAGAGCCACGAGAGAGCAAGGGTTAAAGTTTCCAGAAGCAGATAATTGTTGGGTTTTTTTGCTGCCAGTCACTGGAGATTTACATGAATGTGTCACCTAGAAAAAATACACAATAGATGCAAGCTCCCAGGAGCAGGGCTCTTTCTCTACTGGACCAGTATGTTTTAACGCGTGTTAAAATATATTTAAATGTCAATTTAAATAGATTTTCACTGCCTTGTTGTAACAGCGCTTATATAAATAAGTGTAAAAAAAAATAAACTCCCCACTTTGCATATTTATAAGGTCTTTCACCTACCTTGGCAGCTTTTCAAATCAAGTGGGCCGGTGAAATGTGACGCCTCGCGGCGCTGAGTCAGAGGCTGGGTGCTGGTGGGAAATGGGAGTGAGTGGCTTGCTGGTCCTCCTCATCAGGCTTCGAGAGACTTGCTGAGGCTGTTATCTGTATGGGGTTTATCTCATTTAGGATTTGCGCACGTTATTTTTACTTATTGATCCACGGAGAAATCTGACTGCCATTTTGGGGTCAAGAAGGAATTTTTTTCCCTGGTTAGTGCAAAATTGGAAAGCGCAAAACCGGGGATTTTTTGCCTTCTTTTGGATCAACAGCAACAAATTAACAGATATAGGAAAGGCTGAACTTGATGGACGCAGGTCTTTTTTCAGCCTATGTAACTATGTAACTTCTATGAGATCTAAGGAATAACTTATTTATGGGTTTTTTTCCCTTTTCTGTCTGAAGCCCTTTTGTGGGTTCCGGCTAGCCGGTGCCTACCCTTGCGGGACGCAGCCATTGCTCCCCTCTGATGACATTGTGGAAAACACCCCCATTCAAAGGGGGAATGGGTGGGCCATGGAGCCTGTCAGGACCCCACTCCCGCAAACCGGAGAAGTGGCACTTGTCTCGCAGTTTCCAGGTATGGTTATACCCCGTCCACATCGACAAGGCCTGTTTCATCACAAAGAGTAACACTGCCCATGCACAGCCAAGCAAAAGACACCCAGTTGGGGCATTGGTTGGAATTGACAGCCAGTAGCTCAAATGCCTTCATCTGTGCAGTGTTTTGGTCCTTGTGAGGGTCTAGTGAGCATGAGTGGGTGACTTCAGCTCAACTTGTCAGAACTGTAACTTCCATGGAGCAAGATGCCGCAAGGTGAGGGGGCACTGAATCTGTCCCCTGGACCCTCTTCTGCTTCCAGGAGTGCATGTGATGCCAGCACGAGGCAGGACCTCCAATCCTGCACAGACCCCAAGGGCCCTGGCTACAGCTTGCCGGACCAGCGCTATAGCGGGAGATGTGATCTGTCAAGAAAAGGAAAGGTCAAATCCATGCATTTTCAAAGGAGACAGCACAGAGATTTAAATGGACCACTCAGCTGCTATATGTGTTAAAGTGCATACGATGGCTGGAGTGTCCCTTTAAGGGCACAGTCCAATGCAAAGAAGTCGTAGTCCTCTCCACCCCTGACGTAACCCTTCGCATTGTGAAAAATCACCTCAAGCCCATTCACTGTCCGTGTCAGGTTGACCGCGCTGTAGATGGACAGGCCTCAGCTCCCTCGTGGTCTTCTGTTACCGGCCAGTTAGAGAGAGATCTTTGATTTCCCAAACTAGCCACACAATGACTTTTGCCATACTGACAGCAAGCCTGGCCTTAGGGATCCCAATACCTTTTAGAAAATAGTGGAAGCCTGTGGCTTTTAGTGACACTAGTGGGTCCAATTTTGTAAATTATTGTTATTGAAGTTCTTTTGGGATGAAATACATCGTTCCTGTGCTTGCTAAGTATATATTTTTTTAATAATTAGGTAGAAAGTATTCAATGAACTCCCCTTGGGTGAGGGCACTGTATGTCACCCCTACCTTTACATAACACTTGTAAAACTAGCAAGAAACAGGACCAGACTCCATGCTTTGCTTTCACTTTCTATTATGTTGTAATTTAGTAAAGTCTAGCATGCGAATGAAACAGTTTCAATAAAATATGGTTGGGGGTGTAGTTCCTTCCACTTGGCAATTACGACCAGACATCTGATGTAGATGTTTATATGAAGAAAGGGTAATTTGATGTCCTACACGAATTATGACATTGGTGCCTCCTTTATACAGCCCTACTGACCTAACTATGCAACACTCTCTACCCACATTTAATTAGCTCCCAGGACCATTTAGGTATAGGCCTTGAGAAGAGCAGCAGACCACCCATGAGGGAGCATAGAGAAGCTCTACAGCACATGAAGTATGTGTGGAGGATCCTTCAATAGAGGTGCCACTCACACTCATGAAGGAAATGCTGGTCATTGTGGCAAATGAGATGGCAAACTAACCTTTCTTCAACGACCACCCTGTTAGGTCAGTCACCAGGAATCCACGAGTGGATGTTAAATGGTCTTCAGGGTGTTGAAGGTTTCCATCCAGTATACTTAATGTTTTATTTACGGTATTTTAATAATTTAATCAGGGCTGCACAACTCCAGTCCTCGGGCCTACAAACAGAGTTGTTTGTATCCTTCCCTGAAAAGTTAAACATATTTTTGAGATGTTTGTACCCAAGCTGGGAATAGCTTGTTTGTGGTCATTGAAGCTCAGAGTTTAAATCCTGATGCAAGATTAATTTTGGTGTATCTAAAACATGTATATTTACAAAAAAATAAATTCTTCTTCAACTCTCTAATAAAAACATATAAATCATATAAAACATAAATACTACTCCCAAAATTATTAAAGGAACTTGGGAGTGTGCGGGTAAAGCCAAATCATTTAACCAGATAATATTGACTTCTACATAGTTCCAGAAGATTGGAAGTTGGCAACTGTAGTACTACTTTACAAATACAAGTAGCGGAGAACACTTAGCCAATCAGACCAGTAAGTCTTGTATTGGGGAAATTGATGGAAACCATGTTCAAGAAAAAGATTGTTAAATATGTAAATGGATTGTAGGATTATGGCATTGGGGTCCAAAAGCAAAACTAGTTTTAGGGGCTACTGTCATGTCAGTGATAACAGATAAGCAGGATTTGGGGTTAATTATAATTGAGGACTTAAAGCTTAGCAGACAATGTAACAAAGCAGTGAAAATGCAAGCAGATTGTTGGGTTGTATAGAAGGAGGCATTAGTAGGAAGAGGTAGGTGGTTCTGCCACTTTACAGATCCCTGGTCAGACCTCACCTAGGGTAGATTTCTGGAGACCCCATCTCCAACAGGATATAGATATTCTAGAGGGAGTTCAGAGAAGGGCCACTAACATGGTAAATGGTTTGCCAGGAAAAAAAATACATCAAAAACTAGGATGTCAATGTGTATATCTTGGAGGACAGAACAGAGACAGACGATGTGATTAGACCCAGACTAGCCAACAGGAAAACTGGGCAAATGCCCAATGGGTTTGTGCTGGATGGCATCCCCATCATACCTGTATTGGCTGTATCATATGGCCACCAGCTGGATACAGCAGCCAAATGCCAAATGTGTCCAGCCGACAGCCGCATGTACATACCTGGGAACTCTCTGGGTTTGCCCGGAGACTGCCGAGTGAGGCACCGCTTCTCCGGTTCTATGGGTCAAGACCCAAATCCTCCGGGTCGCAGGAGAGGGGTCTTAAGAGGGGAGTATATTTCCAAGAAACAGACATGTTAGTACAAGAGACCATAGTCTAATTGACACAGGTTTAGATCTAGGTGAGGACGTTGTGCTTCTGAGAGTGTGGAAGATCCGTGAACTGCCTTCCAGAAACAGTGGTAAAGCTAATACAGTGAGAGCATTTTGACATGCTTGGGATTAGCATAAAACTATCTTTAATAGAAGACAAGACTGAGGAACAACTAGGATTTTAGCTTTTTACAGCAGAAAAAAATGGGCAGCTTAGATGGAGTGACCGACAAGGGGAGCTCTCAGTATATTATAGATTTCCTAGTGTTTTGTGGCATTTTGTGTTGCAAAAAATGGAGGGCGCCAAAGGAGTAGTCCGCACAGGGTGCCAGAACACTTAAGGCCGGCTCTGTGTGTGTCACATGGTTCCACTGCCTTAAACCCACATTATGTATAAAAAAACAACAGAAAATTTAATTTTGTAAATAAAATATATTATTTTTATATCAGATGCACTAATCATTATCATTTATTGTTATCAATATACCTGTGAACTTTCTAAATACGCAGAATCTGTGATTCTTGAAATCTTAAGCCCTTAGTAGCTTGTGGAGATAGTAGTAGCTTGTGGAGATTTTATGTATTTCCTTGCCAAATGTGTTACCCAAATGGATCTCATAGAGATCCTCTTGAAGTCCTTCACCAGTCATTATCATGCCTGGGAACCAGCTAGCTCGGAGCCTACATTTGCGTGACATTGCCAGGACTGCCCACTGGTGGGCGGTCCCAGTGACATAGTGGGAAACACCCCCATTTAAAGGGGAAATGGGTGGGCAGTGCGGCATGACAAGACCTCCGCGACCCAGAGCGTTGCTTCTCCCAGAGTTCTCCTGGCCTTACCTGAGGAGTTCCCTGGTATAATCATTATTTAAAGAGGCCCTTCATTTAGTCACCCAAATCCAAGCAGAGATATCAGCTATAACATATAGGCAACAGAAGCTCCAATTATCAATGGGTCACAAAATTGGACATTTGAGATGTTAGGAGGTATGGCATTGTGAGACTTCCCTTCTGCCCATGCTGCTATGCATACCTGGAAACTTTCTGGGTTGCCCCCTTATGGGATGTGTGTAGGAGGTCCCGGTGGGGCCCTTGTGGGGTGTGCTGCAACACCGATCCCTTGACCCGGAGTTTCCCCATAGTGACCTGGAGCAGCGGTGCTTTGCCATGAGCCTCTGGGCAAAACCAAGTATACTGCCAGTAGTATCGCTCGATTTTGACCAGTTGCTGGCAGGTTTGTCGGTATTCTACCCTCTCAGCCAGGCGTGCTAGGTGATAAGTTTACATGCTGTCCCCAACCACCTCTTTATTTGTGTCGCAGACGTCTGCATTGCTGTCCTGGTTTTGCAATTCCGCAATCTCCGCAATCCCTATTTTAATCTCCACTTGTTTAGCCCTGCCCTGACCTTACCTTGGTCTGGAATGAAGAGAAGGATGAGATCAGCTGTAAGATCCACATACAGGAAGCTACGTATTATATACAGAGAGGAGGGCGCTGGAGCTTGGCTATTCCTGGCCGTGCCTCTGCAAGTGCAGCTCACATTGCAGCCGAGCAATCCAGATCTCTCAGTAAAAGCATAAGCTTTAGGTTAACCGGGGACACCCCTGCAAAAAGGAAGGAATAGAATCACACAGACAGAAAGCCACCATGCCCACAGACGGGAAGCACAATAGCTAGTCCTGCAAAATAACCTTAGGAAATGGAAAAGACTTTATCAATATCACATTCCACTTTTAACTCTGTAAGTGCCAGAGGGATGTTCGATGTGCGCTGGCTTTAATGGCTCTAGGACATAACCTTAAAGTGTCGCTAAAACTTAAACATAACTTGGCAATAGTTACTTTTTTACATGCTGATGTCTGGATTTCTTTTGTTGGGACACCCAATGAAGTTATCTCCAACAGAACATTCCGCCACCTTTACACATGTGCAATGCCGAGTTAGGATACTGCTTTTGCAGTTTTGGAAAAGGTCGAGAGAATTTGGAACAGCTAACAGTTGGAACATAAAAGCCATTGTTGGGACTGTCCTTATTAGAATGTTGGCTCATATTTCACTCAGTGATCCAACTGCTGGCTGCCCTCAGTTATTTCAAGGAAAATGCCACTTATTTACTTCTTCTCTGCATCTTTTCTTCTAAGCTCTTAGATTCTGTTCTTCACCATTAAAGGGACACTCCAGCCATCCCATGCATATGCATGTGAGTATTTTACAGAACCCTCCAAAATGCACTCCCATTTTAAACTACCTGATGTGTCTCTGACCAAAGTTTATGTTTTGAGTCGGCTATTGTTTTTAAGGAGTTAATTTCATGAATGTTCTAATCACATATAAACACGTATATCACATAATTTCTTATTAACATTACTTCTAATAAAAATTAGGTTTTAACATTTCTATCTTACTGTGGTATATAGTGACTTTACTTCTCCAATTGTTGTAATCAGACAAGGCGGATAATCAGTTGTGTATTCATAGAAATAGAAGTGGACAGGAAGCCTGGAAATGATACTGTATGCTTCCTTAATGTAGGTGCAAAGTTATGAAGAGATTAGACTTGTGCATTCAGATTTGTTCCGAATTGCAAATTTACCACATTTTGGTGAATTTGGCAATTCATATGAAGCCATGAAAACGAGGCCGGACGAATCAGATGAAAACGAAGCAAAAAACTTGGAATTTTTGTTCGAAATATGTAAGCCCACATTCACATACGTTCACTCGCTCTCTATCACACTCTCTAATTGTTTCCCTGCCTTCAGTGGCGTCGGCAGAGGGGGCCATGGCCCCCCTACATCATACTGTGCCCCACCGTGTGCCCCCCCAATTGAAATTTCTTTTGCAGTCACGAGGGGGGAGAGGGGTGCCAAGCGATCGCTCAGGAATAATTTTTCAGCAACGGCTCAGCACCTCTCCTCCTTGAGGCCTCTGCTTTGTTCGTGGTGCCGGCAGAGGCCTCGTGCTCCCACCCCAGGACTTCTGTAAGGTAAGTGAACAACAAAAGGGGGAGAGGGTAGATAGTGAGATAAGAGGGGAGAGGGATTAGCTAATGAGAAGAGGAGGTAGATAGTGAGAAAAGGGGTGAGGGGTAGTGAGAAAGGAAGGTAGTAAGAATATTTAAATAAATAAAGAGTGAGACTGAGTATGGATTACTGTGTGTATGAATTGTGTGAATGAGTGAGAGTGTGAATTAATGTGTGTATGAATTATGTGAATGAGTGAGAGTGTGAATTAATGTGTGTGTGAATTGTATGAATAAGTGAGAGTATGAATTAACGTGTGGATGAATTTTGGGGGCAAAGATGGCACTTCCTATGTGTGTTATCTGGGTGCTGGTCAGGTTCTATGTGGGCAGTGTGGATGCCAGGGCTGGCCTTTTGGGTGTGAAACCTGTGATCTATGCCTGTAATGTAGGGGGTTTTATCCCTACAAACTTTAATGCTGAGTTTTTTGTGAATTCCAATTCATCTATAACTGCTCTCTGTTCTGTTGATCTATACTTGCTATGCTATGTTTCCATACATTATTATTGTATACCTGCAAATACAGGGTTTTTATTCAGTTGATCTATACATGCACATGCTGTTTACATGTGCTGTTTATTTGATCTATACCTGAACTACAGGGAGTAAGTAAAAGAGAGGTGTGGCTTAGTGAAAGAGGGGGAGAGGACCTCACGTCACGTCAATGTCACGGTAGGGTCAGAAAGAGGGAAGACTGCACTGACTCTCACAGTCTTCCCCTAATCTGCAGTCAGTCAGGCGCTAATATTAGTATATATTGGCAGCAGGGGCTAATATTAGTATTTATTGGCAGCAGGGGTTAATATTAGTATATATTGGCAGCAGGGGCTAATATTAATATATTTTGGCAGCAGGGCTAATATTAATATATATTGTCACCAGGGCTTATATTATATATATTGGCAGCAGGGCTAATATTAATATATTTTTGGCAGCAGGGTCTAATATTAATATATATATATCGGCAGCAGGGGCTAGTATTAATGTATATCGGAAGCAGGGTTTGATATTAAAGAATGAAAAATAACTGCCAGTTCAGCTGTTATTCTGAAATTATATTTCAATCACGGCCTTTACTTCAAAGAGATAAGCAAATAATATGTAGTTCTAAATGCATGTTTAACGCATATTATATATATATATATACACACAGATAGAGTGTATAAGTAGTGTTTTACTTTGGTCACTGTGCCACTGCCTGCCTACTCTGCTGACCATTTACTCTTCTGCTGACCACTTCTGCATCATCTTCTATCTTTTATCTTCTATCTTCATCTCCACGGACATAACCTGGCAAGAACTTCCGCCAAAATGGTGGCACTTCAGAGGGAAAGGACAGCGCCGAAAACACTGTTATTTTGCCCTAACTTGAACTGAGGACAATATGGCGGCGCTTCCTGTGATGTCCTCTCTCCAATCCTCCAATCAAGGGACAGGTTGTCAATGAAAGTGCCTTCATTTTGCCATAACTTGAACTCAGGGGGATGTGGCGGTGCTTCTGGTGACGTTCTCTCCCCAATCTACCAATCAAGGGAGAAGATGTCACTGAAAGCACCATCATTAGGCACTAACTTGAACTCAGGGCAATATGGAGGCCTTTATGGTGACGTCCTCTCCCCCGATCGGAGGAGTTCTTTTAACCCCTTGAGGACACAGGTATTTTTCTCTAGTTTACACTTGAGGACGCAAGGGGTTTCAGCATTTTTGCTATGTCTTTGTTCAACTGTAATTTCTCCACCCTATTCATTGTACCAACACAAACCATATATTGGATTTTACAGTAGAACTAGGCGCTCTGGGAATGGAAAAACTGTTATTTCTAAGTTATATAGCAGCATCATATTCCACAGCACTGTAGAATTGTTTGGTCCGAGGGCTGCACTGACCACAAACGTTGCAATCGTGTAATCCCACTCTACAGCCAATAGTTGTGTGAAACTGGGATGTGTTTGTCAGACTTGGAGAGTTCCCGACTATGACTGTTGTGCTATAATCTCGTAGAGACGCCATCTGCTGGTCAAAATGCACATTGTTACAGTGACAACTCATTTGAATGCTTTTAAAGGCAAACTGATGATGTCACACTTTTCAGCCTCACCAAATTCATTTACTAAAGCTTTTTGGCTTTTTTGTCAGTGCAATTGTTTTTTGAGATATTTACTTACTAGTTCTCCCTCCTATAGGCGACAGATTACCATACCTGTGAACTCTATGCATCTCTGGGTCGCTCTCCTCCTTCTTCGAGGAGGGGGTGTGATGTTTAGCTGTGCACACTCCATACCAATTAATACTATTTGGGGCTAGTCCTGGAAAAATCTTGCCCATCCCCACAAATAGCCACGCCCCTCAAGCTGCTAACCCCGCCTTCTGCATGGTTTGCCCCACGTCACTTGGTCTTTTCTAGCCCATAAAATGGTAAGTGACTGGTCTGGTGTTGAATCCCTGAGAAGACAGTAAACGCATTGTTAATTCATTGATGTTTTCAGTAATAATGTGCAAATCCAGTGCACTTCAATGAGTTATATAGGGCAGTCAGCCTTTATTTTCAATACACTCAGTTTAGCGTTAGCTGTCCAATAATCTGTTAAGGAATTAAGCTCTAGACTTGAGCAAATGGACCATAAACAATTTGACAAATTTTTCATTTCGTCTTTGGTCTTGTGGCCCTTCTGTTCAGACGAAATTTGTTGCCACTCACGCTCTCACACACTTTCATTCACTCTTTCATGCTTACACCCTCTCACACTCTGTCTCAAGGTCTCTCTTACCTTCTCCACTGAGCGCTTCCGTGCCCTGTCTCCTTTTCCGCAGGTCCTCTTCTTCTCTTGTCTCTTCTCTTGTCTTCTGTCTTCTGGTGTCAGCATCATTATCCAGGTACTTTGCAAAAGGGAGGAGCTGATTGGAGCAACAGAGGAGAAGCCGTGAGTCCTATGTACTTTTTCACGGCTATACTGCTTACCAAATATGACTCTCGAGCAACTTAAAGCCTTCTGTGGACACTTTTATTGAGGCACCTGTGTGGCAGGAGGGGAGTTTGCGGAAGTACCTGGATAACGGAACAGATACCGGGAGAAACGGACAAAAACAAAGAACCAAGAAGAAGAAACAGAGTTGCGGAAAAGCAGTCAGGTACACAGAAGCAGCCGATGAAGACATTGAAAATTCTGAACTCTCTGCTCTGTTTTCATTTGTTTCTTGGGGATCCCTCTTTATTTTCAGATATTCGTATGAATTAATGCAATTGGCAAATTTTGTTAAAATGAAAATTTGTATGAATCTGAATGCATGAGTCTAGTTTTTATTACCACTAAAATGGAGTGCAATAAAGGAATCCATCCCCTCTCGCTATATTTTAAAGGTGGTGCTCCACTCAAAATATTAATTGATGGTCTTGGGTATGTTAGGCATGTAAAACAAGGCATACCAACTCATTCTCTTTCCTCTGAATATGAATTCACAAAGCATACACATACACACCAAGGAAGTCTTTTTCTGTGTCTATGACAACAGCCAATCAGCGCCCATTTTTGTGTCAAATAAAATTAAGCATTCCGTAAAAAATAATGAATGGTGGCTTATTTTTCATGTTTGAACCGTTGGGGAGCGGTGTGCGCAACTTGACGTCATGATAGGGTTTTCTGCACAAAACATACACCCGAGAAAAAAGTGTTTCTAAAAATTCATATGTCATATTAAAATGAGTTTGACTTCTTTCATAGAAGCCAAAGCATTTTTAAAAACGCAAATGGTTATTTATTATGTGCCCAAAAATGTATAATGCCAGAATAAATATTATGTGGTATTATAAGTAGATGGCAATAATATTGGAATAGCTAAGGAGAAATATCGCCATCTACAGCATAAAACCAATATAACGTTACAGATTCATGGACGTGTGCACATCCTGTATACCTAAAATTATTCGGACTCATTTTTGGTTTTTATTATTATTTATTGTTTTATATAGCGCCATCAAATTCCGTATCGCTGTACAATGGGGTTTTGTTCTTCTGTTCATGTGTCCATTAAAGTAAAAAGAGGAAGAAACTGTGTTTCTACCTCTCCAAAAATACATAAAAATAAAAATAAAAAATTAAATACAAATTAAAATGATTAAACAGACTCTAGCGTTGTCACCATTACATAAGAGAAACCGTCCAGTTCCAGTAACAAAAAAATCCAGTAAAAAGAATCTAAAAGTAAAATAAAAGATACAAATTAAAAATAAGTGCACAAACCCCTTTTGCCCCTATTAGAAACATACTTTAAAAACAACCCCTTTTTGCCCCAAATAATAAAATAATTTAAGGGAGCATTTAAACTAAAAAACCTATCCAAATGAGTTATTCTGTTCACCATAATTCAGGATTTTCTTTATCAGTGGGACCTAACTTGCCAAATAAATCTTAAGTAAATTTGCAAAAATAGGTTTTTTGTTTTTTTTAAACATTTAATTCATACCAAATGATAGAAAACCCAATTTGTCCTTCATCATATACTGTAAAAGGGGAATCACGTGTGAACAAAAGATATGCTTAAACCCTGTGTCACGAAGGGGTTAAACGGGATGGGAGTGAGAGTGACTAAGCACTGCTTCCCTGTCCCAGAAAACAAGGAAAGTGACCCAGAGACGCAGCGCTTCACCCGGAGACACGGGGTCAACCCGCGAGAGTTCCCAGGCATCCTGGTAGCTTGTTGCCATGGAAACGGAAAAAAGCTTCTTACACGTTTCCTTGTTTTTATGTGAAAGAATATAATCACAGATCTAGTAAGGTTTATTTGGTAGGCCAGAGTGTGCACCTTTAAGACTTAACAATAGGCATAACAATAGGATCCAGCCTAAAAATGGGACAGATTTCACAGAAAGCTTCTTCATGTGCTCCGCCTGCCAGGAGGCAGTAATTTCCAGTACAGAGAACGACTTAATTGGCATTACTGCCCCCTTTACCTTATCACAAAACTCACCACAACGTTATCGGAATAACTGGGCAGCACATTGCGCCGGGTTAAACTTGCCCAGGCTGTATCTTCAGTTTCGGGGCATTAGTGAAAGCTCTGGGGCAGATCTATGATACAGAAAGGATTTTCCTGCCCCTTTAGTGGGTAATAGAGGTAGAGTAACATCCTACCCAATCTGAACACAAAAATCAGGTCAGGGTTAAGAGTTCAATGAACTACCAATAGACCATTGATAACCCAATAACATTCCCAATAAAGACACTTGAACCTAAATCGTGTTTTATTACGACCCTTTAATCTTTAGTTGCATTTCCCATGATCGTATTAGTAAGTACTGTATATCTGGAAAAGATTAGTTATTTGAATTTTGGATACATTTTTATGGATTAAATGCTAATTCTAGAAGTTATCAAAGGAAATGCAAAATCAAATGATTTTAAAATACACGTTGGGCAGCTTTTTTGGGCAGAGTTGGGCAGCTTTGAAGGTTTTCTTATATCCTCTGCTTTAAACTCGAGCCTGGATTACACATTCCTAAACACATCGAAAGCTGGCTACTCTATAATTTTCTATATATAAAAAAGCTTTGATCGTTGTTAATTAGAAAGTTAGGATATGGACAATTCAGCTGAAACATACATTTTGGTCGTCTTATGCCATTAATGAAAGTGCTATACTTCACAGTTGCTTTGATGAACTACATCCATATAATTTACTAAATAGTAAACATTACAAACATCGTAACTGTATTTGCAAACAAGGTCTTAAATGTTACGAGTGATCAGTTGAGTTAACGGTTAACTCAATTGAGCAGACTCAACTTGTCACATTCCCTTGCGTGATCCCCCACTAATCTGTGGGCTGTGAGTATGAGTGCCTGTGACTTGAAATATTAAAATATTTTTTAAAAAATAAATTAAACAGTAGTTCCCAGGACCTCCAAATAACCAAATGGAGGGCAGTAACCCCCCCTGTGAGCAGTAAGGTATATTTAAATAACCCTGAGGGGTATATGAACCTCTGTAACCCCCCCATGCCCCGCTGTTGGGGAAAGGGTGGGGGTGAGGGTCGGGCATTACTTGGGCTCTATTCCTCCCATATTTTTTTAAGTATAATAAAATAGCGTCCATCTGCACCCAGACAGGAAGGGTGTAAATAATGCGTATTACAGAACTTGCAATGAACTTTAATATACATTCTTTGTTGGTGGGGCTTTATGGGGCTAAAGTACACATTTTATAAAAGTATATAATAAATCCCCATTGCCGGTTTATATATTCAGTTACATGTGCGAGCATAAGAAAATGAACTGCTAAAATGTTTTTTAATTAGACCTCAAACACAACGTTGAAATATTTGGCGTAAAGGTGACGACCCTGCCCTAGGTACGGCCAGGAGGTGGCAGCTTAACATTACGGAATTAATGAACATGCTATGCAGGTAGCACGCAGGATTGTTCTCTTACGCCTGTTTTAAAGTAATATCACACCCATGATTAACCCCTTCAGCCCCAGAGCTATTTTTAACATATGTGGGGTTTGCAGAATAAATAGGGCTTTCATTGACACCTCCATCCCTTTCACAGTACCCCGCAGCGAAGTACTTTTAAGACTTGTGGCTTAAAGGGTTAAACTTTTTTCACATGTAGTCCTAGGGCAATGGTATAAAAAGGTTTTTTTTTTTTGTTATAACCAGTATTTTTAGCTTTTTATTTTTGCACTGCTTGCAGTTCTTTACATGTCAATCTGGGTTTTTGTGACCTCCTGTATGAGTCGTAGATGGGCTCTTGGAGGAATTTTGGTAGGCCGGCCGCTGGTTCCCAGTTTTCTCCGTGTGTATTTAGAGTCGCTCACCGTGGCGGTCCGCTGGAGTCCTATAAATGGCTCTGTAACCCTTTCCAGACTGATAGACGTCAATAACTTTCTCATCTGTTCTTGAATTCCTTTCGGTCGCGGCATCCCGTGTTACATTGAGACATTTTCGCCTGTATCGTTTTGCAAGACGGGTTCTATTCAACTGATATTTGGGTTCAAGAAGGGCTGGCAGTAACCATGCCTGGGTGCGTCTAGTGAAATTTAACCCAATTATCAAATGAATCTGGTTAGTTGTCTAATTAAGGGGGCAATTACTATTTCACAGAGCCAGGTAGGGTTGGAAAGGTTTTTTGTTTCTTTTCATATATGAAATAATTCAATAGCTGCACTGTGTGTTTAATCCTGATACCTCTAATATTAAAATTAGTTTGATGTCCTGAAACATTCATTTCACGTGTGACAAATATACAAAAATAGAAAGAATTGCAAATACACTGTAACCCTCCATAATTCTTTTTAATGGAGTAGCTTTGTAGTTTTGTTAGCTGTTTGAATATTGTGCACAGACTCCGCGCGGGGTTATTATTTTACTTCTGTAGTAGACATCTGCTCAACTGGTGCGGATATATAATAAAAAAGGAATCTACTGTTATTTGGTTTAGTTGAAGTTATTAAACATGTTCCTCTCCAGTTTTAAGTTAGTACTATTGATAAAAACACACAGTATCTTTGTTTTTTGAAACCACAATTTCCTGCTTGCGTCTCAGATGGAGATAAAGAGCAGAGGCGGAAGTAGGGCAAAGTTCTAGACTGTACATTATGCTCCGTCTGGACAATGCTCAATTGTTTACAGAGCTTCCTCCGTGGCCCTACCATAAAATGTCATTAAGTGCAAGTCTTGCCGAGGTTTGATCTTGCTATAGGATTGGAAATTGAGTAAGCTGGTGTCCTGGCAGAAAGACAGCGATGGATTCATTGTAGGCCAGAGTGATCAACTACCGGCACTCAAACACATCCACCGCCACAACCTTTTTAAAGTTTTATCAGATTTAAAATAAGTATTGAAAACATTTGTAATTTTTGTTTTTTGCATAAGCCACTAGCATATGTTCTAGCTGTTATCTTAGCCAGATCTGCTAGACGAGCCCCGACTCCTTATCATACTACCTGTGGTAAAGAATACCACACTCTGTCTCATTCAACAGACTAATGAAGATCTATGCAGGGACGGACAGGTAAACCCTCCATCATCCTCTAGATTGTAAGCTCATTTGAGCAGGGCCCTCCTCACCAATTTCTGTGTGTCATCTTGTTATGTTGTATACTAAATATGTCCTGCTCACCCTTTGTACAATGCTGCGGAATCTGATGGCGCTATATAAAATAAAAAATACCTCTTGGAACACTTAATTTGCAGCTTCCCATGGACCTTATTTTACTAGGTTATGTTTTCTATACAAATTAACATCATGCCAACATATGGAAAATGTTAGAGATTTTGAACAAAATCATTGCTCTTGCTTCCGAGTGGCTTGTTTTCCTTTGATATATTCGAGTTCTTACTCACTCCATGAATGAATGTTCTCATTTCTAGTTTTATCTGTACTAGTTCATGTACGCCAAAGATTTCCAGTCACTATTCAATATGAAGGGGGCAACACCAGCAGCTTTCTTAAAATAGAATGGCCAAGCTGGTCCTGCAGAACGCGGACTGAAGACATCTTACAGACTTCCATACATTATACAGGATCAGCCAAGCTCATAGGTGATGGGCCGTTATAATCTGTAAGAACTGAAATACATCTCTCTGGCAAACAAAGGGTTCTATTCACTAAAACGAGCCTTAATAGGTTCTCTGTTCATCGTAATGCCATTCCTTCTTACACCCCGCCATACTAACAGTACCAGCAGTAAAGGAACATTTTCTCCAGAAACGCGGCACACTTTTTATTAAGGAATTTTATTTAATAAATAATGTCTGTTAACAGCATTGTAAAAAGTGAACACCTGCTAAAATAAAAAGGCACTTTAAAACAAGAGTGTGACAAATATTAAACAGAGGCAATACAAATGGTCCAAGGCAAAAATACAATGAGTTTGTATGGCACAATATCAAATCAAACAGTCTTAGACCAGGATAAAAAAAAAAAATAGCCAGTATATCACAGTATGGAGCGGACAGCTTTAGATTTTGTAGCCATAGTTACAAACAGAAATTAAAGTCATGATGATGTACAGACCCATTAAGGGGTTAAGAAAGAGCAAAGCAGCAGACATAAGACAAAGACTAGGACAAGACATGATTTAAGGCCTTTAAACTAATGAATGCACTGATATTCGCCTGGTTTAAGTCAGGCAGCAAGTCATACAGAGCTGGAATTTACCGCTGGAACAGGTATGCACCCACATTATGGAATATCCGCCATTCCCCGCTTAATCACATACACTACCCTCTCCATTTATATCACAGAAAACCTCATATACAGTACTTCACATACACCCCCAGCCCATCATCCTAAACGCCTGCGGTGTGCATCACAATGGCTTTGGCTTGCAGGTAAATTCCTTGTAAGGCAGAAATATAATACTCTGATCGGCGTAGCCCGGTGATAAAGCCTGACCCTGATCTCTCTCCCAAAGCAAGAACAAAAGCTTACAAAAGAAAGTGAAAGGCACTGTGTGACCTTAACGGGAGTATAAATCGTAGCAGTCTACTATATCCTGACAGTCCAATGGCAGAAAAGGAAAAAAAAAAAAATCTCATAATTTCTCTATTTCCTTTACAGAAACTGTACAAAAGAACCCCCCCCCCCCCAAAAAAAAAAACTTGCATTTTAAAACATATCCAATCCATTAGTAAATTACTGTACCCCTGTGGCAACCCCCCTCCCAAAAAAACAAAACAAAAAAAACAAACAAAAACTTTGCATACAGTGTTGTGAAATTTACAAAAATCATGTTCATTTTCCCTCATACTTTGGATTCACCACAGTTGTCACTGCACTCTTGTAAATTGGATTTTCACCCTAAAAGCAAAAGAAATGTTTAAAGTTAGTATTACAAAATTCAGACACAAAAAAACCAAATTGAAATTGTACAATTCTCCAAAAAAAAACAACTGTGCCAGCATGCACAGCGTGCCAAACCATCAGAGCCGTGGAGCACGGGAAGAGCACTTACTTGGTTAAAGGGACGGACTGACGTTACTTAAGCTTTTAGCACATTTATAGTTAAGTGCACACACCACACGCTTGGCAATGTCGTTAGCGTCACTTTATACAAGGACACACTAACCGTGCCATTTCACTATTCATTTCAACAGGAAATAACACCTTCTATAACCGAGCGACGAAACGGCGAAATATGCAAGTACCAGGTAGCCGCGGCTCCTAAAATGTGGTTGACTTGACAGAACTTCTGTTGCCATAGCCTCTCGTCACGGCTTCAAACATTGTTTAACGGAACAAAGAAAAAACTACCCCCCCAAAGCAAACCGGCTACATTTTATTCTGTACTAATGGTGTCAATTCTCCAAATATTGGTCTCTGTATATAAATGCTCGTGACCCTAAAAACCCACAGGTAAATATTAAAGGGCAGTTCCCGATTTTATCTGCAGGTTTTATGGTGATACAGACAAAATACCCCATTTCTGATAACCCAAACCACACCATAAGCATTTAAAAAACATACTGGTGGCGGGTGTTTATTTTTACTCAAATTTACTACCTGGGGAGGATTGGGCTCTGAAACATACATTTCTTGGCGGAGGTGTTCCTTATTCCCCTACCTCATGACCAAAAAGAATGACATACACACACGTCTTTCGCCAACGCATTCTCTGCTTTTTAAATGTAGTCACATTAATAACATGGATTATAACAATGCAAAAATAAAGAGAATTGCCTGATTTCACAGGTATGTTGGCGCAGTGTAATGCTTTGGGAATTATAATACAGATATATATCCGCACTACAAAGAACCATTTCAGTTCCATTTTGTCCAACGATCTAATTTCTGTCTATGGGGTATCATAGCAGGCGGTAACGCGGACTATGGAACCCCGGACAGCAAAGTTAGAGAGACAGGACTTGAGAAAGGAAGCAAAACAGGAAGACAGGAACATTGTGCAGGCGGACAGCATTGTTAAGTTGAGAAAAAGGAACAGGGGGGGGGGGGGGGAAGAAGAGGCATGCGTAAAAGGAGGCAGAAAAGGAGAATACAAACTGAAACTTATAGAGCAGCTTTGCGTCCATAGTTTGGATTCTTGAAAATATCTATAGGACTCTTGTAAATTGGGTTCTCTTGCTGGAGAAACGGATCCACAGAAAAGAAAACATGAACTTCAAATCCATGAACACAAGCAGTTATATGCTGAACAGGTCTGGTAACAGACTAGTTAAAGTACTGAACAAGTGAAAAGTATATATTGTAATTAAAGTCAAATGCAGGTCTATATTAAACTGCTGCCTACCTAATGCTTTGTAAAAGGTACCTTTCATAATAGCCCCTCTCACATTTTATTGGTCGGATATTTTGCTGGATGGAGGCAAATTTCTATTAAACAGTTTAATGCCTGACAGCGGCACTAATGAAGAACACAGGAAAGTAACTTCCAATTTGTTTTTGTGTATAAAGATTTTTAATGTAAAAAAAAACAAAAATGCACTTACAGTATCCCACTTGGCATTCATCTTTTCTTTCTCAAACTTGGCAAACTCTCTTCTGTCATGAATGATCATAAGAAGCTTCCATATAAGCAGTAAAGCCAGACCAATGAGAACAATTCCAGCAACCACACCAGCTACAATGGGAATAATGTCAGGGCCACTGGGACACTCTGGCAAGGGAAAAAAACAACACATTGTTAAAATATAATTCAAAACATACTGTAACCTTACAAAGTATCTTATAGGGCTGGGCTGAAAAAGTCCAAAATATAATCAAACTTTAGCATTAACAAAAAATGTTACTAGACAGTAGATGAAGTCACGTCAAACATACCAGCAGTTGTGGCTACATGTATGCGACAAAGCTTGGGGTATAGATTAGTATAGATAGAATGTTACCTGGGTCCTTCACAACATGTGCATGGATTTCCGAGTTGGCGTTCACTGAGTATGTGAAGTAAAACCAGCAGTCTTGCGCATCTTTCTCCTTGCAGTGACTCAAAGCATCTACCTGGCCCGGCTGAGGCAAGTCATCTCGACTGTCCACCTTGGTGATATTGAAATACATGCACTCTTCCTGGCAGGTTTCTTGCTTCTGGCCCTTCTGGAACGCTCTACACTGGACGCACTCCCTTAAAAAGGAAAGGATCCATGCAGATTATCGCACGTGCAAAAAATTAAAAAAAATGTGCAAAGAAATCTTTTTTCCAAAATGTAACATTTGGCAGCTCAGTGGTTATGGCAAAACTTCATGCCAAAATGTACATTTCCCACTAAAAACAGAAAAAAGGCAGGAATGTACAAGATAAAATTCTTAGGAATTAAGTTTACTCCCTCATTTGCTTTTGCTAATTATTATTATTATTTTTATTTATATAGCGCCAGCAGTTTACGCAGCGCTTAATGGCATCAATGGATGACTAATAGTAATGACATTAAATGTGTCATCCACAAATGCTTTGCCAATTAAGTTATTTTCCTTTAAAAAAATTATATATATATCAATAGACATAGTAAGTATGATGTCATGGCATGCGGCAATCTAATTGCATGTAAAAGGAGGTTTCCCCCATAACACAGGTGCAAGGGAAGTGGGGCTGGACACAGGAGAGCTTCTAAAATCTCCACAAGTTAAAGCATCACTCACCGATAGTATTTCACCATCTGATGAGTTTTATTTACCACCATATCACATGACTGCATGTTTTTTCGGTTTGTTTTAGAACACGGGACCCCCAAAAGGGTAAGTTGTTTGAGTTTAACGGGGGCTGATGTAGGATAAATGTTTGTTTTTTACTTGGCTAAAAATGCTTTTCTGGCAACTTTAAAGATGAATATCTCCGGATCTGCAAGTTGGATTTATTAGATTTAAAACAAAGTGGTTAAAGCTCAAGCTAGCCCTTTTATGGTGATTTTAGTGGTAATCGGTTCACATGGTTTGGCTGTAGGTCTCATGTGTTTCTGTAGTTGGGTTCTCAGAAACTACACAACGCATTTGCGTGAAATTTGCAGGGTTTGCCATTCCAACCAGGAATCAAATTTTATGACAATTTAACATTGTGCCTTAGGACTATACCGTGTTACCTACTTGTGCTCGTTACAAACACCAGTGCACGTCTGACACATTTCGCAGGTAGCTCCTTGGAATTTGGGGTCCGTACATTTACATCTTCCACAGTCACAGATTCCTCGGCCGTTACAGATTTGCCCGTTTGAGGCAAGGCAGGTTGATGTATCCTCCGAGCAGTCGCAAGCATTACCAGAGTAATTGGGAAAGCATTCGCACACTCTACACTTGCAAATACCTCTGCCTGAAAATACATACATATATATATATATATTGCTGGAAGACACCAATTACTTTTCAATGACGAGTTATGCCATATGGCCAGAAGTGCTTTGTTTCATAAAAACACACATCCATATACAGTATTAAAACTTCAAATAAAACATAGTATCTATTTCAAGCATATCAAGTGGCATGAACGGTTGGCAGGTGCAGGCAAGAACTGAACAGGAGACAATATTCTTCATGAGCTGGGAGATTAACATTTAACCCCCCGACCTCATCATACAGTGGGGACCGGCTACATAACGTAAGGAGGCTTCACTTTACAGAGAGGGGTAGATAAGGGAAAACTCACAGGGGTTGCTCCCCTTTTACAGACCAGTTTCAAAAGTGTTGTGTTTACTAACACAAGAAAATGCCTGAAACCACTTAAGACATGCATTCTGTTTCTGCATAAATCGACAAGGGAGAATTAAGTGAACAGATACTAGCCATGATATATAAACTGATATAAAGTTTGCTTACCTCCACAGATTTGGCCATTTGATCTGTCACAGTTAAAGTTGTCACATTCACAATATTTGCCAGAGTAGACTTCATTAGGGTTGTCTCTCTTTTTACACACACATTGGCCACAGATGCAGTCCCCATTGTTGCTGCAGATTTCAGAGCTATTGTCTTTTCTACAGAAAGCATCCATGTCTTCGCTGTTAACCTCGTCGGTGCTGCACTCGCACTCCTTTCCAATACGACCATCATTGCATCTGGAGAGGGGAAAACATTGTTTAGAGATACCATACGTCAGGGGTTTCCAAAAGTGCCATTTTGCCTGACATTCTTTGAACCATTAAAATTAAATGCAAATCAACTATATTTGGGCAACGTATCTGTGGGGCCTTATCAGTCCAGAACGCAGGCCGCAACTGGCTCGCAAGCCGGACTTTGGACATGCCCGCCATACGTGATTAAATCCTAGAAACACCACATTTTATACAACGTATCTAATATCTGCTGCAAGAGCACCAACAACCCCAAACAGTATAGCTGGTTTCCTGCAGTAAATGGAAAAGATTAATCAGAACAAGCCAAAAAAAAAGTGTAAAATTTAAGTCTGGTACCTGCATGCTCCACATTCAAAGGTGCCGTTTCCATTGTGACATTTTGGGCTGTCCGGGATGCCGTCTTGCTGACATTCACAATCACAGATAAAATGCAGAAGAATTTCTACTTCTTCAGTAAATCCCAGAGGTTTGATTTTAATGGACTCTGGCGGCCCTTTATGACACTTCTTAGCAGTCACGCTTATCTCGAATTCTACCTGCAATAAACCAAGACACTAAATATCAGGATTTGTACTTTGTCTCCTCTCTAATAATCTGCATTCATGTATTTGACAATGTAGAGTGCATTAAGGGATATTTCAAGTATCTGTTTGAGAAATCGACCAAGTGTATTTATTAAAGTCATCGTACAGTGTTGGGAAAACCTCTTAATTTGCTGCCAAATTTAGCATGTTTTATACAGACTGTGGGCATCACTACCCACAGGAAAATTGGGAGGAGAGTGGTTTTACCATAACCCAATACCGCAGCAACAGTGATTATTTAAGGGTTTATGCATAATGATATTAAAACGGCTGTTGCAATACGTATAATACTATGCACTCTCCCTAAGGTAGGTCTGTGGCTTAAGGTAATAAGTTTCATACTTAGAGCAAAAAATGTATTTATTGACAAGTTAGGCCAGCAATTAGGAACAACTTACCTGATCTCCAATAGAGATGTTGGAACATTTCCTTCCATTCTCTCCTGTACCTTTGACGCCATTCTTACAGAATGACTTATAATTTATAGTTACGCCCTCTGGCAATTTGCTGTTTTCCAAAATAAGTTCTGAAGATAGAGACTGCGGAGGGAAAAATATAAATTGGTGATCTTATATCTTGTCAATACAGGAAGATGTATTATGAAGAAAAAAAAATGCTTTTCAGCACCCGCAGTGGAAGACACTAAATTGCCGCTGCAAATCACAATACGTAAAGGCTTACATTGTAGGAGTCAATAATCAGTTGGATGACGTTGCTGGAGTTTGCAGACAGTGTTCCCACAGCAGATTTGGGGATTAGATTCTTAAGCTCCTGTAAAATAATGTAGATGGAACATTATTGCAGAGAAGAGAAAAAAGAATCCCTCTTTATTATAACAGTTGCCTAAAATGGACTTTAGTATTGCAGCCCTGAGATTTATAAAACTAAACTTTTTAAAAAATCTCTATATAAACCAATGCATGATTCAAAGTGAAGGCTTAATCTGCAATAATTACCTTATAAACCGGCTGAAATTCCTCAGTAACAGCAAATATAGTTTGTATGTTGTTTTCGCTAAGCTTTTGCACCAAGTGAGCAATGGAGGGATAGTCCTGTAGAGAAAATTATATATAAAAAAACATTTCAGACAAACTAAAGAAACAATGAGCCAAATAAAACCACAAACTGCAAAACATTTAAAAACAAAAACATACAAGGGGGTACAAAAACTTTAAACATCTCAGCTTTATAGCGACTGTTACCCCCCCCCAAGCTACCAAACACCCCCAGAAGGCTTTGCTGGATTTTGAGTTGAGGTTTAAGCTTCATTTTAACACCAAATCTACAAAATGATGTTATACAATAGGCCTGGCTCCAATTCATTAGCTAAAATAAGCCGTTTGGTTGGCACATTGCCAGGGGCCGTAACATCACAACATAATAAAAATGATGCAAAGCATAACCGATGGGAAATAACAGCCTTGTCTGAAAGGTTCTTATTTTGCTTTTGCAGGTTTGCAGCTGTCAGCTTCTTCTGGCTAAAAACTACTATTTGGAGCATAGCATTTCTTTTCTTCGGATGCCACAATTACATTATCAATGCTCATACGCTGGAAAGACAAGGCGACTTACAATACAAAAGTATTTCCCCTGTATGTAGCAATTACTGACATATATACAGTATATTGTGTTATTCTCATATAGTCAATGCAGTCATGGTATCCATAAAATTCTAAATATCTAAGCCTAAACAGCCTGTTTTGTCTCTAGTGACCCTTTAAGAGATTTGCGGTTCTATTATGTATTGGTTTATATGGAATCATAATATGACCTGAGCTCGACCAACCAACCAAACAGTGTTTACTTACATAATAATGGCTCATGGTGTACATATTGTCATGCATGTGACATTTGCCATCGTTCGGTAGGACTATTCCACCCAATTTACCATCACCTGCAAAATGGAAGCCAGCATCCGTGGAAAAGACTAACAAGCGTGTAACATTTCTCCAGCCAATGTGCTCCTAAGAACAAAAAAAACACAATTAATGAACATACCAGGACATACAGAATTAGTTAAGATGAATAAAAATGGGGATCGTTTGCACACCAAGCAAAGAGAATCTGGAAACAGATGGCATCTATGGCTCTATGGCATTTTCCAGCATCACAAACATACCAAATGAAGCTTAAAGCAGCTGCTCAAAGCACCCCTCATGATGTACACAGACCAACAATCAAAATATATAAGAAGTGTTTCATTGTGTTGAAGTACAACTCCCATGATCGTCAAGCAGCACTAAGCACAGAAGGCAGTTGCTGGCTGCATGGACACCCGGGCTGACCAGCAACAACCGCTCTCCATTACACGTTTGCTAACTGGCGGCTGACCAAGGAAAAGCCTTCTAAGGCATTAGTGTCTCTATCATGAATTAAAGAGAAAGACTAGCGATGTTAGATCTCATGTAAGAAAGAATATTTAAAGGAGGAATGATGTCATCATAAAGGAGTTCCTTCTAGCTACAAATGAAGTCAGTCAAGTTTTACAAAGTCTACAAGGGAACCTCTTGTCATGTTGTAATTGGGCAAAAGCATTCAAGGGGGGGGTTAGGTAATTCTGTAGAACATAACTTACTCCACACACTGCAACTTGCATTATTGCATCAAATCCACCCTCGGGGGAATCCAAGTTACCGGAGATGTGCTGTTTGCCTACAAGTTCATTAAAGTGGTTTCCATCGGCTGTAAGGTTCAGAACATTTTTATAGCTAAACGGGCTCGTGCAGTTTTGGTCGCTGGTGCACGGGTTGATAAGTTTTGCAGGGGTTGTACTGATGTAAGGCATAACCGTTTTCTCCACAAAAGAGCCAAAACCTGCAACAACACAAAATTAGTTTACTATTGCTATTTACTATTCAGCCAAAGGGTCTGACAGAGTAAGACAAAGCAATACTTTAGGTAAAGAGGGTCCAAACTCTCAAGCTCACATTACTTTTATGTATTAAGATGCTAATTGTACATCCGGTGTCCTCCATGCACGAGAGTAGATAAGGGGCGCCAATGCATCATATAATGTGCCAAAAGGAGCCAAAAAGTTTCAATGTGCTACCAAAGAATTAAACTGCTAAAGTATATCATGTAGGAAATGTAAAAAAAAAAACAAAAAAGGTGTGCAGCTCTTACCTATCCTAAAGTCTGAAGTAATTTTCTCCATTTCCCGCATGAGTGCTGTACCAAGGCTTTTCACATTCTCCAAATCATCCTTCATAGAATAAGAGAGGTCCATAAGATAGTATAAATCAATAGGGTAATCTTCTGCTCTTCTGAACATTAAATTGAATGTCTGTGGCTCCCCTAAAAGAGAAAAAAAAGTTAAAATAAGAAAACATACAACTGCAGACAGTAATGAGGTCCAGCGGAGCGTTACATACCCATTCGCAGATGGAATTCTAATTGCTGGGGTCGTATCTGAGTGATATTCGCAGGGTCCATCCGCACTCCTTTGGCCTTATTAGTTATTGGATTGTCTCGGAGTTTATAGTTACTACCTCTGGGATTCTGAATTTGGTCTTCAGGGCAACCTTTCTGTTTCAACGCAGCCAAGTCATCGCAGCGTGCCGAAGTGGGCTCGCCTTCTTGCAGAAAGCCCTATATTAACATTAAAATATTTCACTTACATCACTTAAAACTAACTCAAATACTATGAAAACCAATGAATATGAAATGCTATTGACATCTAGATACACATTGTTTTAACTGATAGAATTCAACTACATAGCACATAAGGTTAAAAAAGCCCCCTAACCTAACCTTTCTACTCTTGATCCAAAGAAGGCAAAAACCCCTAATTAAGCTACTCAGGGGGAAAATTGCATCGGCTCGGAATCTACTTACTGTATAAATGGGCATTTTGAAGGCAACTCGTGTTAATGGGATATTGAGGACACATTTTATTCAACAGACTAGAATCACCCCATACGTACCACGTCTGAGCACCATCCACAGTTGGGTCCTGCTTGTATGCATTCCCCACATGATTTAGCGTTGATTTTCAAACATTCAATTCCACCTGCTTTAGAGGTAAAAATGGCACATACGTTAATTACTGTAACTAAATGTTCATTAATAAGCATTACTTAGGTGTCCAATTTTAATAAAACATTTTCTAGCATTGTCCAGATGCAAATGCAGAACCCTACTGCATCACCTTATGAGCTCTTTATCTTGATTAGTCTTACTTTACTGTTCGGCAGCACAACGGAATAAATGCCAATGAGCCGAACTACCCAGAAGCACAGGGAGCTGCGAATATGGTCTGAATGTGCTTTCCTGGGCAGCCCTGGAGAATTACAGCTTATATTTTGTCAGAAATACACGGAATGCTTTGATATTCTACACATTAATCTGGCCTATCATATAAACCAACCTGTGGCCCTCCAGCTGCTGCAGGACTACATCTCCCATACACCTCAGCCAGCCGCTTTGCTGAAAGAGCATTATGGGAGATGTAGTCCTGCAGCAGCTGGAGGGCCACACGTTGGACGCCCCTGATATAAACTATCATTTCAGAGGCCTTTTGATGTGTTAAAATGTTATCTGTTAATTTTACTCCAACTTAAAGAATGTTCAACTGATGCCAGCAAGACCACAGGTAGTCAGCCGTCCTATATGACTATTTTCACTGTGCCAGGCAGGCAGTAGATTGCTTACCTTGTTGAGCGCCGACGCATGAAAGTAAAGAAATAATCCCCAGAAGGAAACACAGGTTACGCGCCATCTGAAAGAAACATGAGATACAGTTTATGTATTTTACAATAATGTCACCATTTGGAGATCAAACACCTAAGGATATAGCCAGGTACAATGATAAAATGTAAACGAACAACTCATTCTGAGAAGCCTGGAAATAAATCAAATTCACCCAACACGCCATATGTGACACTCCAAAGCAGGAACACTGCCTCTTTTAATCGCTAAGCAACTAGTACTTAAAACGTCGATGGCTACAATAAGTAGATACGATCAGGACACTATAGAGAGATGTTTTTATCCGCTATATGTAACCAATCCTGTCATGATGTACAAACTGCAAATACAACAGAAGAATGCTTTATCAGGCTTAAAAAATACAAAGTCAGATCACATGGCAATGTACGAAATGAAAATATTTTAGATCAACACTATTTTGTGGAAATAGAGAACATAATCTTAACCTTCTTTACCAACGAGTCACACTCAAACTTCATTGTATCCGGATGTACACAGTGAGAACTGGCTTCTCAGATACTAAAGGCAATATATCATGTACATATAATTGCTGTTAGATTTATAAACAAAAGAAAGGTGCTTCAAAAGTGCAAGGAAGCACCAGCGCATGTGTGCAGGTGTTTTGGGCAGTGGGCCACTTCATCAGAAGTGTAGGTGAGCGGCACTTATTTGTCATTAAAACATATGGTCTTTCAGCCGTGTAATGCATGTTAATACAGGGTTAATGTGGCAAAAATGCAAAAGCAGTCGACAAACATCCACACACATCAACACAACTAGACACTCACCACTTACACACACAGCTTAACACATGCTACACTATATACAGCAAATAAGGTCTGCGGCACTAAAGGGCCCACCATGAATGAAGCGGATGGCATGGAGATTTATACAATGTTTGAATGTAAACAATGACAGACTAAGTAGTTTAGTAGTTTTTGCCCTTTGGTAACCCAGTACAGCTTTTAGAATAGCGGATATGTTGTATTATAACAGCTTCCACTATGCCCGATTTATATCGTCCTTCTCTTCACCCCACCCTTACACCTTCATAAAGCTATAAGCAACTTTATAGGGCAACAATGTAACCGAAAGAACGTTACAGACCCAGAGAACACGCAGTCTGCCCATAAAGTGGGCTTCTAATACATACGTGGCTTCCTTAAAGCTGTAAATACCATAGCTTGTATTTTGTGTGAAAAAAACGTTACCAACACCAAGTCTGTCTTAGATGTTCCAACAGCGATGCTCAATTGTCAATACGTTTTAAGCGTCACCACCTTTCTAAATTGTACTTTAAAATGAATAAGTGTAATGTTCCATTACTAAGCCCCCATGTTAGGTAATGCTGAAGGCAGATGTGTAACAGACCCATGGAGACCATATAAATAAATGTCCTGAAATAACCAATGCACACTGACTAACGGCTTGGAACAGCAGCATTCTTAGGCAAGAGCGGATTCCGAAACGCCAGCGTTTCCATATAAGGGCGTCCCGTTGCCGTCCAGCAGGCTTGTCTGGGCCGCCTCAATTCGCATTAGTCAGTTTCCTCCGAGGACAACACACACTTTAACCTGTTTGCTGCCTGTATTCTCACACTAGCCGTACCCAGGGAAGTGGTGATAGAAAGCCTCTAACAAACACAGGCAAGATTCTGTAAATCTGAAAGCAGATTCATTGCAGGGTTCCTGTACTTAGCTTCATGGTAATGAGTGATGGAATGTTTCTAGGCATCCTTTAGCAGTCAGCATTAATTCTTCCGGTGCTAGAACTCAGATGCCCCACCAACATCCTTTTCTAGTCTGGCAACCAGGCAACTATACAGGAAGATTGTAAAGCATCCATAAAAGACATAGGTGGTGGAAACAAAAGCATTAAATGCAGTCCCCAAAGAAACTCCACACCACTGTTTTACACAGAAAATAACCATGTTCTACTGACATGGCCTGAAGAGGATTACTTAAGTAACTGTAGCAACAATGACCACGGCTACAGTGGAAAACCCCAAAACAGGCAACATTTCCTATAAAGCTTAAAGAAACAGCTTAATGCTGCAGACAGCACCAATGAGGGATGCATTACTTTCATATGAATGCTGTCTGACGCCAGCTTTGGTTAGCGGGGAGTATAGTACACATGCGCAGTGTTAAGCAGGGATATGATCGGCCAAATGGATCCCCTTTCAAGTCAATGAGCTTGGGGTAGAGAAAAGCTTTAATTTTATAGATAAGACTCTGCTGAACTCTCTTGGATGGGGGGGGGGCCGCTATACAAGTTTGGCACTCAGGCATTATATGTATTAAAGTGCATATGATGGCTGGGGTGTCCCTATAACAAAAAAGCACCCCATCTTATATAAGAGGCATCAATATATTGCTTTGTGGTTCTATATAAAGTTACCCAAAACTTTAGAAATAATTAGAATTAGAAATAATTCTTTTCTATGGAACACAGACAGCTCTTTGGCTCCTCGGACATCAAGGTATTAAAGCGGTGGAGAACGGCCCCATATGCCTCCAGTGCATAAAGGTTGTACCAGTACAGGACATTTCTTCTGCAATGCACCAATGTTTTTAGTACTTGAGGGTTAAAGTAAGACTATGGAACATGGCAGTAAAATACATTATGCTAACAGAATTGTCAGCTGCCAACTCACAGACATTCTACTTTGCTTCTGAGAAGCACAAAATTTGGCTCGCACCCTTGTCTAGACAGGAATTGCAGAGTGAATGTAAAGGTAATCAGAAGACACTAAAAGCCTGAAAAAACGTTAAATAAAAAAAAAAAAAAGCATGTTTACTGGTTCATACGCGAGCAAGCAGATTTACCACCTAGAATTTACCCAACCTTATAACGTAATACTCTAAACTATGGCAAACTTACTTGGTAAAACTATGGAGTTTTAACAGACTAGATGTCAGTGAGGGGAAGGGAATAGAGAAAAAAAAATACAGGAAAAATTGAAGCTTTAATAGAAGATTTCGATTGTAGTCACGTTCAACCAAAGGGAGGACCTTAGTCAGCATGTGTGAGACTAAAAGCCCTTTTTGACATCCTCAAGACTACCTCTAGCTTTACAGAGTTTATCCACTTTGCAGCTGCCCTTTTAGTCCGGCGGGTCACCGGCATGGGTCCTGGCAGCGTTCAACCCGGAATACCGGTGCAAGGCGAGAATGCACTGGGAGTGAAGCAGCTGGATGGTTGCATGTAGCCTGGGCCGGCATAATGCCCAAATTTCTAGTTAGCTGCCCTTCAGTTGTTCAGAGTACACATGAAAGGGTGAGAGAGGCTCTCTGATATGGGCGAGTGCTTACATTGGGATAATGTATTATATCGTGTTAAGCTGTTACAGTCTAGCTTGTCTCAAAGATGTGAAATGTAACATGGTGCGGGGTGTTGTGGAAGGGGTATACATTCCCCCTCGATTTTGCAGGGTTTTATACGACATATAGGGCAGGCTGGTGCTCCATCCCACAGTTTACATGCACCTGGACTGACACAGGATCCAGGCCGGGATTTTAGGCTGACTCCAATGCACTGGTCAGCTGCATGTAATGAGCTGCACTGACTGCAATATAACCTGACCTGTTGGACAGAGGGAGGGGAGAGAGAGTTTGTTTGGAAGCAGCAGGGCTTGCAATGCATAAAAGAGACCAAAGAGGTTGGTGAGATTACTTATTTGTTTAGTTTTAGACCCCGAGTAGTGAGGGAGTGATGTTAGTAAGCGCTCAGACGAGCTAGGCTTTTGTTTGTAGGGAATTTTTGTTCTATGAAATCCTGTATATAGCTGCATACGTGGACTACAAATAAATACATACACAGAAACCAACTGCATGTATGTTAGCAAAACATCAATGTCTATATAGCATACATGTGATTGGCAGCTGCTGTTTCACTTAGAGATGAGCTCTTGTTGACAACCAAGCAAGAAAGAATATGGAGGTATGAACAGGGGTTAAAAGGAAAAAAACAAATAACTAACTGCGGAATATCCAGCTCTTATTTGTCTGCAGTAAAAAGCACTTGCAAAATTGGCTCCAATAAGCATTTAAGAAGAAAATAGGGATGGCGTGCCCGCAAAAACTGTTCAAAAATCTACCACTAGTTTATTCTGTCACAGCTAGAACAATGTGTTAAAGGAACAGCAGTCCTTAAATTATCGCTTAACATATTTAAGCTCCAAAACTTCTCGTATAACTTTTTTTAATGAATGAGTTCCTACCTTTCCCATTCACAATACTCACAGCAGCTCACAAAAGGAGAAATGCTCCGAGAACGGGCAATTCACAGGACTTACACAGAATAGCTCTGATAATGTACATATCTCTAGTTTGAAATAAAAAATATATAACAAAAGCCCAAGTAGTAAGGACTGTTACTCAAGGAAAAAACAGTCCTTGTCTTAGAAATGCCACCAGTTTATTTCCCTGGTAGCCGGGGGTTTAACTAGAAAAAAAATGGCTGCTGTCTGTGTTGGATTACGCTAACGTTCAATACAAAGTAGTTATCAATTTGGAACCTCAAGATATAGAAGTTCACGGAAGCTAAAGAGGAACAGCATGTACAGTACATTGTTCTATTGTTATGGAACAGAAACAATATTTTACCCTAAAATAACTTTTTAAGCAACACGTTGTAAAGCAGAAACAATGTTGCTTTTTTGTTCAGGCACTCACACTCTCTCTCTCATGGATCGCTGCACTTTTTTTGAAAACAAAAGCACCCAAAAACACACCTTGAGGGAAGAAAAAAAAAAAAAAAAAAAAAAGGGCAGGCAAGCGCTGACACATCAGCTTCTGAAGTCAATGCCTGGAGCTAACCACTAAGAATCCATACGAAACAACACGCACAGTCATAAGGAACCATGCAACAAGATAAACTAGCTCAAAAGTAACATTTTTGCTTTTTTAAAGCTTATAAGGCGTGCTGCAAGCATAAGCGGCAGTACGGGTTTCCCGGAATTAAGATTTAATGCGTAGAACTGTAAAGATGCAATTTAGTAAAAGCTTAAAAAGCGGTGTTTTCTCCCTGCGTTTTACCCTACAAAGCCGTCCTTCCTTTGAATAAATCTGGTCTGTACAGGAACTGCTATTTCTTGGAAAACACTTTGAAGTCTCCACATCTGTGTGTTGCGCAAACGTACATACCTAAGCTACAAAAAAGAAAAAAAAAAAAGGGCCACGCGTAAAGGAAAGGGGCAAGTCCCGGATCAAAGAGTCCAAGGCCTGGCCAGCCGTATTTCAGTACACAATGTATGCGCTTTCCGGTGATCTGCTGGTAAAAATAAACAGCCCCCCCTTCACCACTCCCAGGAAATGTGCAGCTCCCCTCCCTTCGCAAATTCCTGCAGGGATACTCCCTACTGTACCAGGGTGCAACGGGAGGTGGGGAAGAAGCCGCATTGAACTACCGTCCCCCCCCGTGTTAAATTCCAGGATGATTTCATAAGTTACTTTTTGTCTCATTATCGGATACATTATCGTTAAGTGACCTCTCTGGCACAGAGAACAAAAGGCTCAAGAATCACAAAAATGACCCAAGCGACGCGCGGAGACTCTAGGGAAACAAGGAAAACGGATAAAGGGTTGAAGCGCCGAGATGTGGCAGTAGAAGGGTGTAGCTCGCTGTGTCAGGAAAGCTGGAAAATAACCAGATGACCTTCCCTAAAATTACAGTAGCCTCAGGGTATAAAAAAAAATTTTTTAGGACTAAACCTAAAAATGAATAAACTCACCTAGTGAGAGACTTTCCACCCATAACAGCATCGGTTTAAACCCACCCAATAGAACATAATCCAGGGGGCAACAAGAACACATATGGACCTATAAAAGCCCCACTCAGGCCGGGGTAATGTCCAGAAGCCAGCTGGCCCAAGGTTTCTGTTTGTTATATTGTTATCAATGGTGTGTGATATATATATATATATATATCCATACATATAATAAAGGTCCGGCTCACGACTGCCCCCACGGACGGCCCTCCCCGCCCAGCTCCCTGGGCTAACCTGCAGTAACTCCCCGTCACAGGACCGCTCTCACGACCCCCACACACGCCTGGACGGGCCGCACTGCGGGCAGTCGGTGGAACGAAGTTAGTTAACTCGTAACAAACCAGCCCGTTCGGTGGGCAGCAACTCACCTCCAGCATGGCGACCTCACAGCAGCGGCGGCGGAACCAGCTGCCCCGCTCCTACCGGACACGAGTGGTGTGCGTTAAGTTGGGGGGGGGGGTCGGCTTGCCCAGGCAAGCGGGAAATGTCGGTACGTGTAACCCCAGAAAACGTCCCCCCGTGCCCCGCACAGCCGTACTTAGAGTGAGTGCACGGCCGCAGCTGCTAACGGTCTGGGGCACTCTGCGCGGTGACGTATTACACCTCCCCCTCCACGGGAGCGCGCTCCGGGCACTGCAGCGCAGGAAGCGAATTCCAGACGCGTGACGTCAGGCGGGAGCGGGAGGCCGCGTGGGACGTGGGGATGAAGGGGGTGGCGGTGAGGGCTGGGGGCAGGGAAGTGGAGTCGGGCCGCGTACAGCAAACAGGAAGCGGGACCTATTGATGGGGTGGGATAACAGCATGCACGCCGTACCGTATATTCAGGGCCCATTATAGAGAATGGAAGCAAAACTACGGGTGCGGGTTGCGCCCACAGTTCCTCTTTTAGCGCTTAATCTTGAGTATCACAGTGTTGTACATTCACTATACTGATGTTGCATACCGATGTGTATATGCTGCTGGAAGGAGCTTAAAATACATTATTTTCCAAAAGGTCTTCATTGTATGGATAGGTGACATCTCTTGGTGAAGCCAGGATCCAGCAGCTCTTCCTTGGCTGTTGAAATGCTCAGAGTTGTATAGTTATATAATGTATACGATTGGAGGTCTGACTCCCACTGTGGCCCTAAAAATTTCGCGGACCCTCATCTCCATACGACGACAGATCTCGGGCTTCATGGGAAAAAAATCTATTTATTATTAAGCTGTAAATCATGGCGCTCGTCATCATACCTCGGAACTCTTCGGGTTTGACCCAGAAAACTCCAGGAGAAGCACCGGTTCTTTGGGTCGTGGGAGCGGGGTCTTGGCAGTCCCCTCTCTCCACCAATTTCCCCTTTAAATGGGGATGTTTCACACAGGGCCGGCCCTACCATAGGGCAGACTGGGGCAATTGCCCCAGGCGGCACTTTAGAAGGGGCGGCACTTTGCCGCCCCGAGCGTTTTTTTTTTTTGAAGCGGAAGAGAGAGAGAGGGGCGCCGAGTGGTTTTCGCTTACCCGCTCGGCGCCCCTCTCTCTCCCTCTGCGGCGAGTCTCCCTGTTCGGTCTTGGTGCCGGCTTGTAAGGCTGAGCGCCGGAAGTGGCGTCAATTTCCGGCGCTCAGAATTACAAGCCGGCACGGTGGCAGAGCAGGGAGACTCGCCGCAGGACTCTTTAAAGGTAAGTACCGGGGGGGGGCGTCGGCGAAGTTTAAAATGCCGCCCCCCCC
>VKOC01000006.1:4068728-4119202 GCA_009364415.1 Spea multiplicata
AATACACCAAGTCTTTAAAGAGTTAAAGCTGCTCTTTAATAATTTATGGCCTTGGAACGTGAGGTCGTGTTGGACTTCATTAAATGCCACCGTTCAGAGAGAGCAAGATATTGGCTCGTATACCTCGTCTTCATCTGGAGATTTTGTGCATCGGATACGTTTGTGTTGATAAAGGGGTCCAGAAATTCATAGCCAACTGTTCCCATTATGACAGAAAAAATGCTTTTTTATTCTCTTTCTTTATTAAGTGCGTGATCGTTCAGATTTGGATGTTATTTGGTAAAACCTCGGCACACGGATAACTGGATTTTGTATTTGTGATGATTGATGTTCTTCGTGGAAACGTAGTTTGCTTCAACAATCTATGTGTAAATAAGCGGTGCAATTGGAACCGAGCTGCCTCTTACAAAAATACAGATTCTGGAAACCCCTTACATTGTATCAAATGCCGTTTCACCGATGTTGAACCATCTGTTGCAGTCGAAAGCCCAAACCATGCCCCGAAATAATTATTTCAGTAGTTTTGCCTTGTTAGTAATATTTTGTGGAAATGCTTAGTTGTCTTGTGGAAAAAAAACATGTTTCTATGGAAACAACCTATTGGTACCTCCTTAATAGCAGAGAATTGCTTTTATTGTTTTCCTCTGGAGTTTTAATCGCATAAAACAGAAACTAATTTAATTTATTTGCGTAGCATAAAGGAATGCAATTAATATTTTGTCGAAGTGGAATGGCGCCTTTAAAAATCTTATGCGCCAAACAAATATCTTTTACAGATTGCGATATCTGTTTTTGAGACATGCCTTGCGTGTATACCGTAGATTCAGCAACTTTCTATTCCCTCAATCTATTAAAGGGACCGTTTAATGTCCCCGACGCCCCTGCTCCAGAAGAATGCATACTCAAGTACTCTGAGTAACCCTCACCCTCTGTGAGTACTTTAATATACATTCTTCCAAAACAGGGAATCATAATGCTAATCTGGCATAGAATTTGCAGCCATGCTACAAGATCTTTCCCCCTTCAAAGTTGGGCCGCGCTCCATTAAAGTGCGCATGATGGCTGGGGGGCCGCGCTCCATTAAAGTGCGTATGATGGCTGGGGGTCCCGTGGGGTTTCAGTCGTTCTGCGATTGTTTCCGTTAACCTTCTATAATGGCGGACGTTTCTGAGATCCTGCGTGTCAAGCAGAGTTATTTGTGACCTGATCAGATGTTTAGATGTTTCAGGGAGCTTTAATGCGGATGTTTTTCTGTATCAGACCAGAGCTTTGTTAATGCGTAAAGCGTTCTGTGTACTGGTGTTGAACCTCGGACATCTTTGGCCCCCAGGCACCCATTTCTGGGCTCTAATACAGAGATTGCATTATATTTCTCCGAGGTTAAGGAGAACGCTCGACGCACCTACGCTGTTCTGTTTCTTGTGTGAAGGTCTGTGGGGATTGACCCGTTTGTCTTCCTTATTTTGGCTTTTGTGTAATTTGGTGTTAAATGGGTAACTGTACACTGCAGCATACGGGGGGGGGGTATCTTACCTGCGGAGTCGGGGGTTATATCTTGGCGTAACTGAGTATTCCAGTTGATGGTACAGGAGCGTGTTTATTCATATAGAGCTTTACGGTTTGCCGTATGATAAAGAGTCATAGATGTTACAATCGGGGTACAGTAAGCATAGATAGAATGGAAAAGGAGGTCCCTGTGTCACAGAGCTTACAATCTATGGAGTGTACACTCTGAAGGAGACATTTTAGCTGTCTCCGGATTTCACTCCACCCCAAGAAACCAAGTAATGACTCCGGCCCTCTCAAGCCATCCGAGCTCTACCCCCCCATGCCCCAAAGCAGCCGGTTCAGCAGATGCCGTTGGCACGAACCGTTCCATGGGCTCCATCCTGTACCCGGCTGACAGCGCTGAATGTTATGTCGGGACGCTGCTTTCAGGCTTGCTTTCTAACCTTGGCACAAGCAACGTTGTAGTTGGGACCTAAACAGGCAAGGTTAGAGGGGCATATGGGGGCTCTTACCCCCTCTCTTACCACATGGCACTTGGCGCATGTTGTGTATCGGGCTGCCTTGTGGCCTGAGCGTTCCCTGCATCTGAACTTAAGTCTTCAGTGGGTGGAAGATGCGGGGCACTTAGTGGTCAGGTGAAGAAGAGAAATTTTATATTTATATATATTTTTTTTTGTTTACAAAATATGAAACTGAATGTTCTGCTCGTCCGCTACATGAACTTTTTTTTTCTTCTTTTGGTGATGGGAAGTAGTAACGAAGCAATTGGTCTGTTTTTCTTATTTATCTCCATATGGCCATAAAAGCTGATTATGCGTACGGACCGCAGCTGTTTAATTCTTGTTGTTCTGTAATGTGCCGCGTTGGTGAAAGATCTCCACCAGTAGCTCTGTGTGTTTTGAGAGTCTTTGGGAAGAATGTTCTTGCCGGACACGTGTCGCGCCTTAACGTTACCCCGCAAAGAATTGTGTAATTATATCTTCCCATTTGTCCGGTCGGAAAAACCAGACCTGTGTCTTCCTTGGCTTTTTCAGGGCTGGCAGCGCTCTAAAGAATACTCTGCAGAACGCGTGTATGATGTCATGCTCAAAGCGAGTTCTCGGCCTACATCATTGTCTGAGGATTTGGCTTAATTGCTTAGTGTATGTAGCGATCACGCATTTATTTTTCTCTCGGTATGTGCCAGGTTCGCACACATAGCTTCGATGGGTGGGTCGGGTCTCATGACTGGGGAGTTTAAATTTACCATCGGTTTCCATCGTGTGTATTCCGTCGTGAAGCATTGCGCTAATCCCGCACTTCGTCTGCCGCTTGATTTCAATGTTTCTCTGTCTCAATCAGAGAACAGATTTATATTCAGGAATCAGTATTTTTAGCTAACTATTCTTGGGCTGTTGTGCTCGTTGTGAATTTGACAGTCGGTACTCGCGTGAGGAGTTAATTATGAATTGTAAATATTGTCACCTTAGGCTTGGTGAGATAAATGTAGATACATTTAATGCACAGATTCTAGAACTGTCTTTATAGAAATATTCTGACTTTTAAATTTTAAGTGGGTTTTTTAAGTGATATCACCATAGCAACCAAAATTTTGTTGATTGGGCCATTGCCTAGGAGAAAAGGCCATTTTTTACTTTAAACAATAATTACTTGTTTATAACACACACAAATGACGACAACTTTTTGTATTGAGATTAATTCAAACCCTAGATATAGCAGATTGAGTTAATCGTAAACAATTGAGTTACGGGGACTTTAGGAAGCCATCGCTGGGAAGCTGAGTTATCTTTTTATGGAATAATGATTTATAGCAGTCGCTGCTAGTAGGTCCTCTTGCAGTAATTATTAGAAGAAATGTACCTGTCGATCAGATAATGCTGGATCTGCCACCGGCTGCTGCCGTTAATTGAGTTCATCCAGCGCTCAGTATCAGTCTGTGCTTCCAGTTCGGGACCGGCTTGGCTTTCTGCTCATTACGTTCTTTATCCCGTCTTACGTTACGGCCGCCGTTTTGGAGAGGGATTTGGTTCTTGTAGCCCCCGGTTATCTCTGATATGCAGAACCAGTTTTCATTGAACATCTTTATATGTAAATAACATTATCTTTCTTTATCTTTCAGTCCAAGCCATATGCCTTTGACCGCGTGTTTCAGTCTAATACGTCTCAAGAACAAGTTTACAATGCATGTGCAAAAGCAATCGTCAAAGGTAATGTGTGTGTGTGTATATGTGAGTATATATATATATATATATATATATATGCTTTTGTTTGTGAAAACCCTTATATATAGATAATTCATGGGTCCTAAACACATTAAAAGGCTATTACATGACAAGTAAGCATGCTGAGTGTTTACACTAAATTAAGGATGATTTCTCCTTTAAAATAGTTGTTCCGTTATGGATTAAGTGACTTGTGATCACTCGTGTGATCGGTCCAGGCATTGATGACATGGAGATGGCTCCTTCGGGAAGTCACAAGCCTCTCGCTCTGTCTTTGTGTCTATAGCCAGTTGGCCAGTTGCTGTATCTAAGCATCCATATTGTACTTGGCGGGAGGTATGGGCTCTCCTTCCATTGCGTTACTCTTCGCTGGAGTTTTTACATTGTGGTCAGTTTCTATTCACAATAACTGTAAAAATTTGGAGGCCCTTTTTGTATCTGTCTCAATTTTTCATACTTTAGGTTCACATCCAATTAATATTCAATTATTTTATGCAATTTAAGACCACACAACATTTAAGTACCACAAACGTGGTATTTAAAAGGAGAATAAGGATTGCGAGTGCTTTAACCCCTTCGCGACCTTTGCCGGTTCAGGACCGTCATGACAAGAAGGTCACTAAATGACCTTTGACGGTTCTGAACCGTCAAAAAGTTAAATAAGCTTAGAAAGTGATCAAGGATCACTTTCTTCGCTTAAACGGCCTTGCTGCAATGCCTCGATGTCGAGGCATTCAGCAAGGCCGAGATCGGCATCGGGGGCCATGTCTGGCCCCTCCCCGGGGGGTCAACAGCCGCCATACATTGTATGCCCTCCCCGGGGGGTCAACAGCCGCCATACATTGTACGCCCGTTTTAAAAGCGTTTAGGAGGCGATCAACGATCGCCTCCTAAACTTAAATGGTGTCACTGGAATGCCTCGATCAGGAGGCATCCAGCGACACCAAACACTTACCTTTCGATGGGCTGTGACCGCTCCAGAGAGCGGTCACAGCCGCAGCTGCCGGTGATCTTCGCCAACAATAAAGATGGCCGCCGCTCTGTTAAGAAGAAACAAACAAGAAAAAGTTCGCTAGATGGTCTCCAGACCCTCTAGAGAACTGGCTCCACTTGCTGGTTGAATACAGGTACTGCATTCAACCATGCAAGTCAATGGAGCCCAGCTTTCTAATCACTATGTGATTAGTAAAATATTCAAAAAAAATAATAAAAAATGGAAAAAAAAATAAAAAAAAATGTGCTAACATTTAAAAATAATTATGCAGTGATGTCACTAGATGAACCATCCAGTACCAGCAAAATGTGTAAAAAATATATAAAAAAAGTATTAAAAAAATAAAACAAATATAAAAAATAAAGTTTATTATTTTGAGCAAGTGCTAAAATTTCTCAAAAATCTCAACAAAGAGTTAAAATAAAAGCACTTCAAATACCCAAGGGGTGTCTAATATAAAAAAAAATGGCTGATGGGGTAAATTGGAGTGGCCTAGATAGGGCATAGGTACAGACTGACCAAAATGGAGAAAAAAAGCGCACTTCCCAAATGTGGCATTTTAAATCTGAAACAACCCGACAAACCCATGCATGTGGGGTATCACTGCACTCAGGAGATGTTCCTGAACACATATTGGGGGGTTGTTTGACAGTGACATACACCAGAACCTGTATATCTATAACTAAAGTACAATTTGTGTGAAAAAAATTACTATTACAAAGTTTGACAAAGTGTAGTTGTATAATTGGTGCATGGAAAGGGTTAAAATAACAGCATTCGGAATACCCTGGGGTGTCTAGTTTTCCAAAATATATGGTTTGAATGGGTTAAATTGAGTTAACCGGCTTCAAAGATATTCCAAAGAGGAGATGGAGGCAGAATGACCAAATTACGCATGCCCCAAAAGTAGCCTTTTATCAGCCAAACAATCTGACAAACCCATGCATGTGGGGTATCGCTGTACTCAGGAGATGTTCCTGAACACATATTGGGGTGTTGTTTGATAGTGGCATATACCAGGACCTGTATATCTATAACTAAAGTACAATTTGTGTGGGGGAAAAAATAAAAAAAATTACTATTGACAAAGTGTAGTTGTATAAGTGGTGCATGGAAAGGGTTAAAATAACAGCATTTGGAATACCCTGGGGTGTCTAGTTTTCAAAAATATATGGTTTGAATGGGTTAAATTGAGTTAACCGGCTTCAAAGATGTTCCAAAGAGGAGATGGAGGCAGACTGACCAGATTTGTTAAAAAAGATTTGGAAATCATAAAACGCTGCTTGTACTTATTGCCCTATAACGTACAAAAAACAGCAAAAAAACATAAAAACATTGGGTATCTCTAAACTCAGGACAAGTAGTAGAATCTATTTAGCTAGTTTTTTTACTTGCTTTTTTAGGTGAGTAAAAGATTTTTCAAATAAAAGTCATAAAATGTCTTTTTTTTCATTTTTTTACCATGTTTTTATTATTTTTTTTATAGTAAATAAGATGATACAATCAAAATAATGGTATCTGAAGAAAGCCCATCTTGTCCTGAAAAAAACAATATATAACTTATGTGGGTACACTAAATGGGTGAGGAGAAAATTACAGCTGAACACAAGCACCACAAAAGTGTCAAAACAGCCTCGGTCCCACAGGGTAGAAAACGAAAAATGAGCCCGGTCCTTAAGGGGTTAAATAGCCTTGCCCTTCCCCTAATTGGCTTGCAGCATGTGTATAGCTATATGGACCTGGTTGGGATGCTCGTCTGTTAAAACCAGTTGAGGTAATAGGAGGATTATTGGTTCAATTACCTCTTGACTTTGTTTTTTCATAGATGTGCTTGAGGGCTATAATGGTACAATATTTGCATACGGGCAGACCTCATCTGGAAAGACCCATACAATGGAGGTAACGTTTATTTTAGTTTTGTTTGTTTTTCTTGTTATGTTGTAGAGCCGATAAACAAATCTTTTCCTTTCCATCCAGGGGAAACTCCATGACCCAGACGGGATGGGAATTATTCCCAGAATAGTACAAGATATATTTAATTATATTTACTCTATGGATGAAAATTTGGAATTCCATATAAAGGTAATTATACAGTTTAAAATGCCCATTGTCACCTTTGCCCACTGTTTCCTGCATATCAGTCATCCGTAAACCAAGATTATAACTTTACATATGCGCGTGCCAACGTGCTTTAGAATCAAAGTGCTTGCCCACCGTCTCCTCGGTTCTCAAGAGTTAAGGCAATCTCTTTATTATTGATATCCCTGTAAACCATATCTTAGCACAATGTATGTTTTCCCCAAAATACAATTAAACCTTGAAAAAAATGTTTTAAGGGCTGCTTGTAGAACATATTACATTCCTCATGGTCATATTTACCTGGACCTCTCGTTAAGTAGGATAAAATAATCTGGAAGAAACAAAATTAAAATCTTGTAATAGTCTAAATGAAAATGCGTGATCCTCATGCAATTTTCTTTTGCTTAGGTGTCTTACTTTGAAATATATTTGGACAAGATAAGGGACCTGCTAGATGGTAAGTTTAATGTTTTACGGAACCTTTGTGCTTGTTTAAAATCTTGCGCGTTTGTGTGTGTATATAATATAATATATTATATAAAATATATATATATTATATATGTATGTGTGTTAAGAAAATGCTCTCGTTAAAGCAAGTATTTTGCCATGCAGAGATTAAGCAAAATTCTCAAATTCTATAAAGTCTGCTTCTCCATTCTCTCAATGTCAACTGACGGAACATCCATCTTTACGTTTCCTTGAAGGGACTTAATGTATAAATGTGTCCATCATTCTATTCAAACAATCTAACGTTTGGAAATACAGAATTACACGTTTTTAAAAAGCCCAGTCTACATCCACTGATAGAATCGCGATGCGGACTGAGTCGGCCCAAGTCCTCTTTTGTAACGTACATTTCGAGTTGGATTTCTTGAAATGCAGAAATGAAAATCACTCTGGAAGGAAATGTCTTTGAGCGACAGACTTCACTTTCCTATTTCGTATATGTGCTCTGAAAACGTCAAACATGCTTCCCCATCAAGGATTCACTGCCATAAAGCGCTGCGTGTCTAACGTGTCGCTGATGTATTCAGACAAGTGTTCTTCTCTGCTTTGATTTCTTATAGTGTCAAAAACCAACCTGTCTGTTCACGAAGACAAAAACAGAGTTCCTTATGTGAAGGTGGGTGTTTAATTCATTGGTTTGTGTTATTGTAAGCTGGTGGCTTCCATTACTTACTAGTTCTCCCTCTATTAGGGTTGCACCGAGCGCTTTGTATGTAGTCCTGAAGAAGTTATGGATACAATAGATGAAGGGAAATCCAACAGGCATGTAGCTGTAACAAGTAAGTCCTCTACCTGTCTCTTTCTCTTTAACGAGTGCGTTTGCGCACAAAGCGTCTTACGGGCTCCGTTGCGCATACGTAATATACTGCGGTGCAATTATTCACATTGATTTGGTAATCCTATCGTCTTTCTGTAAGTTGGTTTTAGATTCGTGTCCGTCTCTTATGCGGCTACATCGTTGTAACTTTTTTTTTCTCCCTCAGATATGAATGAACACAGCTCCAGAAGTCACAGCATTTTCCTAATTAATGTAAAACAAGAAAACACTCAAACTGAGCAGAAACTGAGTGGCAAACTTTACCTGGTTGACTTGGCAGGTAGTGAAAAGGTTAGTTAAAAAAAATATATATATATCAGCTTGAGATTTTTTATTTTGACTTCTTACTTAGGGGTTATAACAACTAGATAAGGGAACAAAAGACTGTTAGCGCAAAATGTTAGAGCACGGTCAGAGGTTTAGATGTAATACAGTACAGTTTTAATTTACCAAGTGGGTGGTAGAGAAGTTGAACAGCCTCCCATCAGGAGTGGTAGAGGCTTACACAGTGAGGGGATTTAAGCATGCATGGGATAGACATATGACTCCTGAATCTAAGACCAGACCAAGGGCTGAGTCTTTAAGTCAGGAATATTGGGCAAACTAGACTGGCTGGGTCTTATTGGCTTTCAACATAAACATAAACCTGCAAGCTCCAAGGAAAATACCCGTTCGGCACAGTGATACAACAAGCATGCTTCTGAAGTTAAAGCCATCTTTGCTGGCCCTAGGCCTATCCCTGGTCATCCCTTCCTGCTCCTACATACATGTGCACGGTGGGCACATCTCCCTTGTAGCGGATCCATTAAACAGCATTGCATTTGGGAACCCGATTGCCCATTAAGACAATGTCCCCCTGGTTTGCTGGCAGAAGGGTTACCATCCTAGGTGGCCCAAGCCACAATACACTGCTAACTTTGTGTTCAAAATATGCCCCTTAACCCCATCAGTAAGACATTGTTCATCCAATAATAACAACGATGAAGCCCTACGATGACACGCGGTTTCTTTTATGATTTGTATCGCATACAGCCATGATCCTTTACAGTCTTGTATGGCTTAAATTCTGCGAGTTGACACAAGCAATGCAACCTAGATATAGCTATATATTTTAGATTTCTTTTTGTAACTAGTTTGACAATTTTTTTAACTTATTAGGTTAGCAAAACTGGAGCTGAAGGAGCTGTACTAGATGAAGCGAAAAACATCAACAAGTCTTTGTCATCTCTTGGAAATGTAATATCTGCGCTGGCAGAAGGAAGTGTAAGTTGTCGATTTTGTGAAGCCGTGGCTATCTGTTTTGAGATTGGTTTAACTACAAAGAATTTTAATTGTGCCTCATATTAATAGCTCTGTTCTGTGTGAAAAGGTTGTCATTTTGTTTGCAGCAGTTCACCCTCCCAGCTAGAAGTGTGTCCCTTTTTGTAATACTTCTATCAGAAATCTAATGTTTCTTTCTCTAGGTTTATATCCCCTATCGTGACAGTAAAATGACCAGAATCCTTCAGGACTCATTGGGAGGAAACTGTAGAACCACTATTGTGATTTGCTGCTCGCCGTCGTCTTATAACGAAGCTGAATCCAAATCTACGCTGCTTTTTGGGCAGAGGTTTGTATTCTATAAATCTGTGGTTATTGAAGAAGCTTCAATAACTTGGGCCGGTGCTTTTCAAACGGTGCTCCATGCACTGATCCGATCAAATAAGTTTACAGCGTAGAAGGGGGAGTGATTTTTTTTTTTTTTACGCAAGTGTTTGTGTTGGAGCAGCCAGAAAACATATTAATTTGGATAAGAAGCGTGTTTCTTTGTTTAATGGTCGCTCACCCATCGTCGTGACAAAGCTGTTGTCCTGTGCCTTGAAATCAATGTCTATATAAAGTTGTCAAAACGGCAAACAATTTCATCCATGAATTTGTCTGTTTCTTAGAGCAAAGACCATTAAGAACACAGTGTGTGTTAATGTGGAGCTGACCGCTGAGCAGTGGAAGAAGAAATACGAAAAAGAGAAGGAGAAAACAAAGTCTCTGCGTAATACCGTACAGTGGCTTGAAAATGAACTTAACAGGTGGCGCAAAGGTGAGTACAATATGGGAGGGCGGCTTTAAACTTTTATAACCATCGCTGATATAACGGAGTCTGAGTTAAATGCTTCTTAAAGTCTCATATGATGAATAGTATTTACTGAAGTCATGGTTGTTATACGGCGGTTGAGCTGCCTGTCGGGGTCTGTCAGGTGTCTTGTGAAGGAGGGATTTCAGGTGTTCATTGTCAAGATGTTGCAAGTAAGAAAAGAATAAAAAAATACATATCTATACTAAGAGCCAAAAGATACAACTCAAACATTTCTTCTACACCAGGGGTGTATAGGTGTAATTCTGTATACTCGCCTGAAAACAAGTAATAAAATGCACTTTTAGTCGAGATGCCTGTGCTCGGGCTGGGACTTTCCCGGTTAGTTTGCTGTCCACTCACACTCTAACACCTGAGTTCAGATTGTTGCTACATATTGGCTTATTTGATACGTATATCATCTCATAAATGTGTCATACGTTTTAAAGGAGAGTCTGTGCCTGTTGAAGAACAGTTTGATAAGGAAAAGGCCAACTTGGATGCTTTGGTGGTAGAAGCTGTCGTTGCGAATGACAAACCAGCTGTTACCCTTGCAACCAATTTCACGGATGCCGAGAGAAGGAAATGTGAGGAAGAAGTGACTAAACTCTACAAACAGCTGGATGACAAAGTAAGTTCCAGATGCTTTTGTTAGTCTGGATACAGTAATAGCCTAGAAACAGTTTATATATTTTTTTTCCCATTAAATTTAATCATTTTTATGCAGAACAGTCTGCTCTATATATAATGCGTATTTTGAGTGCACACCGAATGTGCTGCCGGACCGAAAAATGGCTTCCTTAGACTTCTCCGCAATCTTTAGCCTTTAACTGTTCTGTCTGAAAGTGAAAACAACTTAAGTTTCACAGACCATCTGTCGTCACGCATGTGAGCACAGCATAGAAAATATAACCGCTGAGACAATATTACATATTTTGCAAACTCTTCAATGTGTTTTTTTTTTTTTTAGGATGAAGAAATTAATCAGCAGAGTCAGCTTGTAGAAAAACTTAAACAGCAGATGTTGGATCAGGAAGAGGTAAGTGGTTTGCCACCTTTTGGATTGTTTTTTTATTTTTTCTTCAATCCTGGTAATGCTAAGGGCATGGATCTGACTGATCAACATCACAAGTCGTATAGCTGACGTGGAGTACATTACAATGTGCCCTACTTTTACATCTCCTATGGAGAGGCTATGTGAAGTTATATAGTATTACATATTACTTTATCTGTAGTTAAGATTTGGTGTTCTAAGTATATACATTATATACGTGTATATACATACCTTCATCTGGATCTTTCGTAACATCAGCTTCTAGCATCCACAAGGAGGGACCAAGATAACATGCAGGCAGAATTAAACCGCCTCCAGGCTGAGAACGATGCCTCCAAGGAGGAGGTGAAGGAAGTGCTTCAGGCCCTGGAGGAGCTTGCGGTCAACTATGATCAGAAGTCGCAGGAGGTAGAAGACAAGGCGAAAGAGTACGAAATCCTGAGCGAAGAGCTTAATCAAAAATCGGTAAGGCATTCGAGCGCTGGAACTGGTATTGTTTTCATTGTGGCTGTTAATCTCTCCCACAGCTAGTTTGTGAGTTTGAGTTAAAAATATATATACTTGCGAAATTCAGTCCCCTCGAGTTCCTCTGCAGTTCACTGCATTCGCCGTCCCATCAGTGTGCATTGAAGTTGACACGGCTGTCCAGAGTTATTTTGTGAATTGTACTGAAAAAAGCCCGGATAGTAGTAAAAGTACGCACTTGCTTGCCTTTGTTTTTGCTTTCCAGTTGAGATGGACAAACGTTGATTGATTTGTAGTGACCATTCAATGCTTTTCAACTGGCCCTTTTTTCCTCCATACATAGACCATTTTGTCAAGTATAGACTCAGAACTCCAGAAACTGAAAGAAATGACCAACCACCAAAAGAAAAGGGCCACCGAGATGATGACCTCTCTGCTGAAAGATTTGGCTGAGATAGGAATTGCCGTAGGAAACAACGATGTTAAGGTAACTATTAAGACTTTCAGTTTCCTTCTGTTGTGTTATGTATAAATTGATATTTATCCTTGTTCTTTTTGCGAGGAGAACTGTCCGATTATCCCAATGCTCCTGATTAGAACACACATCTGCTGTAGGGCGTTTTGCAGAGGAAAACATTTCCTGAACAATGTATTAGAGATAATGCAGCTCATCTTAACGGTTTGACCGAGCCTGCGACCGGCCATGTGTTTTCCCTTTATGAATCTTTGGATAGATAAGAGTAATGCTTGATCGATGTTTTTGTATTCCCATCAGCAACCTGAAGTTAGCGGCATGATTGATGAGGAGTTCACGGTCGCTCGGCTGTACATCAGCAAAATGAAGTCGGAAGTGAAGACGATGGTGAAGCGCTGCAAGCAGCTGGAGAGCACGCAGTCCGAGAGCAACAAGAAAATGGAGGAGAATGATAAAGAGCTGGCCGCGTGTCAGCTTCTCATTTCACAGGTGAATGTCTCCGTGGGGCTTTACGAGGCTTACATGGCATTCATTTAAACATTGAGGATGATTTGGAAATATATTGCAGGTGCAAAATTCTCTAAAATCTCTAAATTCTCTAAAATCATAGCATGTAATGCAGATAAATGAAGATCATCATGCGCACCTTAAAGTGCATCCCTGACATGAATATTTGTTAGGGGTTTACCACCAAAAGGGCTAAAAACCTCCTTAATTCTGCTTTATATTGGGTTTTATGCAAGATATCAACACCTGTCAGAAGAATTCATCAAAGGAAACCCAGTAGTAGTATAGAGTATGTCTCGATAAGTCTTGTTAGATTTTCTAGTTAACCGTTTTAGATTGAGTATAATTATTACAATTGCTGCAATAAAAATATTAACATTAATATATACCAAATGTTATGTTTTTCTAAAAGCATGAAGCAAAGATCAAGTCTCTGACAGAATACGTCCAGAATGTGGAGCAGAAGAAGAGGCAACTGGAGGAGTCTGTGGATTCTCTGAATGAAGAGCTTGTGAAGCTTCGGGCGCAGGGTGGGACATCACTGCGGTGTTTTATAGCTCCGTTCAAAAGACTTCGGGTTTTCTAGTATATCCGGTCTGATTAGTTTTTGGTGCCTTCAGAATATTCTCTAAGCAGGGAGAGTCTCTCGTACAGTGGATGAGCGTGTTTCGTGCTTTAATATAAATTAGAGTGATTTAACTTACATACGTTCTGGAAACATTTGTATTCCTGTTAGCTCTCTTGGAGTCAGTTAAAACTGAGCACTAAATGTGCTAAACTTTGGGGTGCAATTCATTGATTAGATATTATAGCTGAAATTCCAGGCAGCCGCACCCCAAAATGAATGTCATGTCCGACTTGGGGAACAGGGTGGGGGTGACGTACGTTTCTGCCTCTGGCAATATCAGCGTTTTTCTTAAATTCTTGTTTACAGGAGTAATTCTTGGTGTACAGTATATATTGTCTGGGATGTTTTCTGCATGTCATTTTTATATTAATTTAAACAATTTTATTTAAATTCTAATCCACGTTATCTCAGTAGTGATAAGAAGCGATTCCAGCGAGAAGCTGATGCGTTCGAACAGTGCCGTTACATTTTGTGGAGGATGATTATCTAATTTATTTCCTTTTTCATAATAGAACAAGTCCACGAAATGGAAAAAGAACATTTGAATAAAGTACAGACGGCGAATGAAGTTAAGGTATGTTCGGCTATTGACGGCCTGTAGCAAACAATCTTTTTTAATGCTGCTAATTGTTTCTTCCTATTTCTTATTAGTGTTGCTGTTCTGTTTTTTTGCGTGATCGCTATCCTGCACATCTTATCCAGTTGCTCATTCACACTACATTGTTCATCAAAATGTTTGCGTGTACTAGCTTATCTATACATACATACGTGTATACATACATACATACTTTGCTGGTTTATTCTGTAAAGTGGGAGAATCTGCAGGAGAGGTGCAGTTTCATCTCGCTGACTTCACTTATGAATGGCCATCTCCGTTGAGCTTTGGGTGGCCCTGTATTAAGCATATTTAAGTCAGTGAGACTTCTTGAAAGTAACCACTTTCATGGAAATTAGCCCAATATTGACGTGGTACTAAGATCTGAAAGCGAATAGAGTTTAAAGAATTAAAATCTGACATGGCTCTTGTTTTGCAGCATGCTGTGGAGCAGCAGATTCAGAGCCATCGGGAGACCCATCAGAAACAGTTGAGCGGTCTCAGGGATGAGATTGACAAGAAAGAGAAAGTCATTACAGAGCTACAAGAGTAAGTTCAGAAATGCTACAAAATGTCTTGTATCTCTGCCCTGTCCGTGTTGCGAGTGTGAGTTTTTTGTAAAGATTTTAGTTATGAGTAGAAACCACATTTTATTCCCGCTGCGCTGCAATGCGATACAGGACTGAATGCTACAACCATCTGATATATCGGTTAGCTGATGTCTTTTCAGTCTAGCTTGGTGTAATGTATTACTGAATAGATATAAAAGTAATCTTTTAACTCATTTACAGCCAAAATCAGAAGATGATGCTTGAGCAGGAAAGACTTCGAGTGGAGCACGAAAAGTTAAAATCCGCTGACCAGGAGAAAAGCAAAAAGTTGCACGATCTCACGTAAGTCATGGACTTCCACCTGATTACACGTGTAGATCTTACAAAGTTCTGCGGAACCTTCTTCACTTGTTTTCTCTGTAAATACCATTGATCTTCTAGTGGAGCTTTAGTTATCTGTCTCTTGTTATACTGCTTGACAGATACACATTGACTTAATTGCTACTATTTTGTTAGGAATATTTACTGTTGGGGGAATATTTAGGAAACCTACAGCAGCTACACTTTCTTTATACTGACTTTTTTTTTGCTTCAATATTTTTGCAGTGTTATGCAAGACAGAAGGGAGCAAGCAAGACAAGATCTCAAGGGGCTCGAAGAGACAGTGGTGAGCAAAAAAGCAAAATGGTGCTACTGGAAAACCAACGATGTGCTATAAGTTCAGTAATTATAATCTCTCTAACTCTCTCTAGGCGAAAGAGCTCCAGACGTTGCACAACCTTAGGAAACTTTTTGTTCAAGATTTGACTACTCGAGTTAAGAAGGTAGTTAACTTTTTTTTACATTTCAAGGCATCCTGGTAACCTTTACCGTTACTAATGCCGTGTTTGGCTTTTTGCAGAGTGCTGAAATGGACTCGGATGACACTGGCGGCAGCGCTGCACAGAAACAGAAAATTTCCTTTCTTGAGAACAACCTTGAACAACTCACCAAGGTCCACAAACAGGTAATGCACAGAGCTGTTTGGTTTTAGTTGGTAGTTGTCTCGATGTCCCCCTGTCAAGAAGAGCTTCCTCCAGTTCCAGTATAGAGATGTAACATATATATTCTATACTGTAGTTGGTACGTGATAATGCAGATTTGCGGTGTGAGCTTCCAAAGCTGGAGAAACGGCTTAGAGCTACAGCTGAAAGAGTTAAAGCCTTGGAGTCTGCGCTGAAGGAAGCCAAAGAAAATGCATCTCGTGACCGCAAGAGGTACCAACAAGAGGTGGACCGCATAAAAGAGGCTGTTAGATCCAAGAACATGGCGAGAAGAGGACATTCTGCACAGATTGGTAAATCAGTGCTGCAATTTATCTTTGTATGTCTCCTATAATATAATTGTCTAAAAAGAGCTAGATTCTCAAACCAGCTCCTATTTGGTTATGTTTTTGGTACAGATGAAACCATGGCTTTAGGGCATTTTGCAGAGTAACAAAAATGCTGTTTACTTGTGAATTGGGTATAAAAATGTTTGTTCATTGGTGGTTTTTCACATTGATTACGATTACCTCGCAGTGATAAAGCATGCCTTGCGTTTGTTCACAGCTAAGCCTATCCGTCCTGGGCAGCACCCCGCTGCATCTCCCACTCACCCAAATGCAAATCGGATGGGAAATGCGTTCCCCCAGAGTCAGCCGGTCTCTATCCAAGGAGGTGCTAATAAACAAGACAAAGTGTAAGTGTTCTTACAGAAAAGAGTGATGTGCCGTTTCTTTATATAACTTTGTATATCAGTTCCCTCCCCGAGATCCAACTGTACATTGTCAATGGATTATAATAGGCAAACATCTTTGGCATCGGAGGAGTAGGGCTCAGTCCATTGTAAATTTTATGCATTATAGTGCACCATTCAATGAATTCCCACCAGGTCCTCCCAAGTACGCGGCCAGTCCGAATTTTATGAATCTCGGAAATAGAACAGATTAATAACTACATCCTGTCCTGTTAATATTCCTTGAGCCCTAGGTCAGGAACAACTACCCCTAGCAGTGCTTTTCTGATGATGCTCTAGAGTGAAACGTGCATAAGCAGCATTTTTTGGTTTTTATCAGTAGCAGCATTTACTTTCATTTCACTAAATCCGTGATGAGATGACATTCTCCTCCAATTATGTGAGCTGATCATAACGCCAAATGCCAAGGGCCGGCCCTTTCTTCCGCATAGTCAAATCTGCAAGAAACGATGCTGATCTCAAGCTGTACGCATGATATTGTTTAAAAGTCCTAGGAAGCTTTCATTATTTTTCCTTTTCTTTTTAAACATTTTTTTGTCAAATTAAGTTTGATTTTAACACTGCTTTTATTCCGTTTCAGCTGTTGAAGGATCATTGCAAGCGATGGAAATCCATGCAGTGGTGTTTGTCAAAGAGAATTCTGTTATATTTTGGGATTATAGAATTGTTTTTCAAATTGTAATTTATAACTGGCCTGTACAGCTCTTCCCTCCTACCAAACTTTTTAATTTTGGGCAAATTCACATAGGTTTGCAAAGTAACTAGAGTGCAATTTTTTTTCTTTTCTTTTGTCTTTGCGTTGAACGTGTATTTTAAAGTGTAGATCCAGCTCCTGCACAGTTTGCACAGTTATCATCCGGTTAGTCTCCGTGTCTTAAACTTAGTCTGCGCTGTGCCAAGTTTCAATGTAAGTTACTGGTTAAGTAGATCCTAGTGCGATGTCCATGAGCGTTTTTGTCTTCGGGCGGGATATGGAACAATGTTTAACATTTCCTGGCTAAACCTTTTAATAAAAAAAATAATAATGTTATACTGTCACACTAAACGTACGGGCAGTAAGGAGAATCTCTGGGGTGTCTTCATTTAATGTAGGATCTTAAGTGCTTATAACTCTTTCCACCGGGCTCTGGAATCCATACTGTCAAATAATGCCAGGTTTCAGTCTAATGGCTGCTTTATGTGGCCGGATATATCTACCGCCACACGTTTGTCCGTTTTAAATAATGTATAATAACGCAAGTGCAAATTTCAGGCAAAAATATGGGTTTTTTGTTGGAAACTTTGGAACTGTCCTAATGAATTGCATATTACAACTTGAAGGTGCGAAAACATTCTGCTTCATTTGTATTTTTCTTATATTTTTGTTTTATGGGGTCATTCTGGCCCTTTATATTCCACTGTCGGCAGAGTGTGCTTGACGTTGGTCATGCTGTACAACTACTCGTATCTGAACTGCAATTTTACATTCCATGTAGAAGTGGTTCTGTGGAATGGTTTGTATGCTGAAAAATCACTTTTAATCTGGAGACACTATAGATATATATGTATATACATAATATATATATTAGTGCCCTCCACTTATATTATCACTTGGTAAATGAGCAAGGAATGCTGCGAAAAATTCTTTGTTTAACCCTTTGATCTTTTCTTAAAAAAAAAAAAAAATACACATCCTCTGCTCTCATGGATCTCAAACAATTGCAAACACAACACATGTTTAGCCAAAAACAAATTGACTAAATGGGTGCACATATATCTAATACTTTGTGCTAGCTCCCTTTTGCCCGGATAACAGCTCTGGGTTGTCTCCTATAATGCCCGATGAGGTTGGAGAATGCATGGCCGGGCATCTGAGATCATTCCTCCATACAGGATCTCTGCAGATCCTTCAAATTTCGAGGTTTCCGCTGCTGGATTCTGCTCTCCGGTTCACCCCCACAGGTTTTCTATGGGGTTCGAGTCACGGAACTAGGATGGCCTTAATTTCATGGTCTGTACGCCATTTTTGTGTTGATCTTGACCTTTTTTTTTTGGATTATTGTCCTGCTGTTAGATCCAACCACAGCCCATTTTAAGCTGCATGTTACAGCTATGGTGGTTGGTCTTACAAATTGTTAGGTGGGCTAAGGATAGGACAGCCTTCTGATATTTACCACGGGTGCCACTATCAGCAGAGGGCACTGTGTGTATATACGAGATATATATATATATATATATATATATATATATATATATATATACACAGGACTGCTTTCCTTCACTAATTACTGCAGCTGAACTCGGATCAGATTTTTGCCCACGTTTTACACTCCCTGGAAAATACTTTACCATCTCATACAGTAAAGTACTGCCGTAAATTTAATCTTTCTGCAATTAGGAAAAAAACATAGCGTTTGCTATTTTTATATTTTTGTTTTAGTTTTGATCCTTATTTTTCGGGTATTTTACTGTGTATAAAATATCATTGATTTGCACTCTACCTCCTAACACATTACGTTTTTATAATAGGTCTGCTTACAGCGTTACCTTAATTTATGATTTTTCTTGCTATGACTTTTAATGGTGTTGATGTTTTCTTGAAGACTATGGGGAAATTAGGCATAATTATTCCCCAGCAGTATAAAAATATTTAAAACCACTGCTTGACGTAGTGATTGTTGTGCTTATTCGTCATTATCAGAAAACACTACTGGAAATATAGGAAGGAACTTGAATTAAATTGTCAGATTCATTCTCTCATGCAGAATATGACTTTATTAGGACCTTTCTAGACGTCTACAAAAACATAATTTGATTTTTTTTTTCTGTTTAAGCATATTGTACCAGCGCCTTTCAAAAATTTCAACTGCATCAGACACTTTTGCTATATGTACCCCGGGTCTTCGCACTGCATATAAATTAACCTTTTTTTTTTTTTCTCCTGAGTGGGGGAGTTTAGAATAACCTGAAAATATATACATTGGTGCTTTTTAATCAAATATTCTTTAAGGCAGGACATTTATTTCTAACACTAATCCTCGTCCCTAGTTGTTTCTGGCTGCGTGTCCAGCCCTGGTAAATGAAGCAGAATATTTTCTTTGTGCCTCCATTGCTAATGTATGATTTTGCTATTTTAGTTTTTTTTTATAACCATACCTCGTGCATCATATTGCTCAGTCGCGGGTGGTACAATGAACACGATTAGACTACCATAGGAAATGTGGTTTCTGTACGTACATTTCTTCTTCAGTTTCCCTAGAATTCTGTTTTGTGATATAGTTAGCATTATGCGTTTAGAAATATCCATTCATTATTTTTTTTACATGGCAAAAGTCAGTTATAGGTAATGTATCAATATTTGGAGTTTTTTTTCGCACTACCCAATTTTTTCCCCCTTTTTATTTTTACCATGAATGCATTCTGGGGTACAAAACACAAACTCATTGAATTAAAACCTATTTATTCATGGCAAGCAGTTAAATTATTTGCCTAATTTAAGAAATGCTGACTTTGTGCTGGCAACTTAAATGAAACCGTTACCTTATGAATATATCTATAAATACAGCCTATACTGCATTCATTCTTGTACATATTTAGCCACGTCGTAAATATGTTAGTAAGAACCAGACACTCTAATTCAGAATACATTCACTCGACACTGAGACAGCCAGAATGCCATTTACGTCAAACTTTCTGCATGCTGTAAATGTATTTGTGTTTAAAATAAAGATGTCAAACAAATTTCACGTTCACATCGTATACTTATTGCAGTAATAAATCATATTACCTGGATGGATGATGATTGCAGTATTTTAAACTAAATGTATTATTGGATCAGGTTAACTTTACATATTCCAAGGGTTTGGATACGCTAACTTTAAACAAGATGAAATGGCGATCCTAATACGATGTATCCCCTACACTGATTAACTGTAACATTATGGCCACTGACAGGTCAAGTGAATAACACTGATAATCTTGTTATAATGGCACCTGTCACTGGGTGGGATATATTAGACAGCAAGTGAACATTTTGTCCTGAAAGTTGATGTGTTAGAAGCAGGAAAAATTCGAAAGGATCTGAGTGACCTTGACAAGGGCCAAATTGTGATGGTTAGAAGACTGGGTTAGAGCATCTCCAAAGCTACAGCTCTTGCGGGGTGTTCCCGGTCTGCAGTGGTCAGTGCCTATCAAAAGTGGTACAGTGGAGTGAACCAGCGACAGGGTCATTGGTGGCCAAGTCTCATTGATGCACGTGGTGGGCGAAGGCTGGCCCGTGTGGTCAAATCTCGCAGATGAGCTAATGAAGCTCAAATTGCTGAAAGCTAATACTGGTTCTGTTAGGAAGGTATCAGAACACACAGTGCATCGCAGTTTGTTGATTATGGGACTGCGTAGTTGCAGACCAGTCAGGGTGGTCATGCTGACCACTGCCAACAGCGCCTACAATGTGTACTTGAGCACTAGAACTGGACCACGGAGCAATGGAAGAAGGTGACCTGGTCCGATGAATCACGCTCTTTTATGGCCGGGTGCGTCGCTTACCTGGAGAACACATGGCACCAGGATGCACAACCAGAAGATGGAGGCAGTGTGATGCTTTGGGCAACCTTGGCTCCTGCATGTTGCAGACCATGTGCCCCCTTTCATGTACATGGTATTCCCTGATGGCATTGTCCTCTTTCAGCAGGATAATGTGCCATTCCACAAAAGAAAAAAATGATTTCGGAATGGTTTGAGGAACAAGAGTTTGAGTGTTGACTTGGCCTCCAAATTTCCCGGATCTCAACCTAATGGAGCATCTGTGGGATGTGTTGGACAAACAAGTCCGATCTCCGGAGCCTCCACCTCGCAACTTAAAGGATCCGCTGCTAACCTCGACGCCGGATACCACAGCACACAGGTCTAATGGAGTCCATGCCTCAACAGGTCATGGCTGTTTTGGTGGCAAAAGGGAGGCCTACACGATATTAGGCAGGAGGTCGCACAGTGCCAATGAGGTGTGGTTCCAATGGGCTATAATGTTGCTTGCCAGTTTGAATGTAAATTTAATACAATCTGTGTTTCCATGCATATTCCAGGAACATGCTCATTTACAGTAACACAATGCACCCAAAGTAAGATCAATACGAAGGATCACCTAAATATTTGACGTCGGTAACAAAATTACACGCATAAGGAAAACTTTAATATAACAGTTGACATTTGGCTTTCCTTGCTCCAAGAAGTCCTTTATGAGAAAGTAGGTAAAGGAAGGCTTCATTAACGATGACATTAATGGTGTGAAGATGACACCAAACGCACAAAGGATATTCATTATGCATAAATCTTCCACATGATTTTTAGCCCTTCATTGTCTGCATAGTCTGCTCTCGGCTCAAAAAACACCCCCCCCAAAAAAAAAAAAATCAAAAAACATTTTCTACAAACTGTGTGCTGAATTCATGTTCTTAGAGAAAAAATTAATACTTGAAAAAAAAATTAAAATGGGTTGCAACTGTGAACATTTGCATGTTAAGCAGAAGACCAGGAGGCCTCCTTTCATACTGACTCACCTGTTATTATGTTATATGCTACCTATGTCCTGTCTACCCATGGTACAGCGCTATGGAATATGATGGCCCTATGTATATAAAAATAAATAGCTTTCCAGTTATCTCTAACTGTATTATTCTGTCATCGCTCTAGAACACACACCGCATATTGTTGAAACTTAGGTTGTACCTCCACCTTTTTTTTTCTCCCCCCCTTCTCTTTTATGAGTGATGTTCGCTGTGACCTCCTAAAGATCTGCGCCGATGGGAAATACGATTGCTGCATTCATGAAACACATTTTCTTTCTTCTTTCAAACTGTTCCTTCCAAAAGACGAGTAGGGTTTAGTCTTTTTCTGTAAGTGACGGTATTCTGTAACATACCCTTCTGCCTGTCTGAGCTGGGAGGGCAGTATTAGGAAGCAGGAGCGGAGTTATTGCCCACTTGCCCCGAGAGGTCTTTGTGTCCGCTATGATGCTGGTAAATGGCTTTAGTGTGGCTTTAGGCATTTAGGTCAAACTAGGCTTTTTGGGGTTGTGGCAACTGATTCCCAGTAGTTTGAGAATGAAGGACTGCACTGAACCTGAAGAGAGGTCCGAAAAGAGGTTCTGCTGGTGAAGAGAACCCATTCTCCATATTTACAATGCACGTGAGTACCAAAGATTTTAGTTTGTATACAATGGGCCAGCTTAGTATATAGTGAAGACTTTTGTGTGACATTACTCTTATAGGGTACAGGCCTTGTAGGATTTTCGTGTAAGGGTTATGAAGTCTATTATCTCTCCTGATAAGCACAAAGTAAAACTGTCAATATATTGATTTCTATTTCTTACATTATAACCTTTACACACAGCTAAAAACCATTATCAATCATTATCTATGGGGGAAAGGATTTTATTTATTGGGAAAAATAAAGTGCCAGTTATATCACTTCCAGTCCCTGCCAAAAGGCTTTAAATGAATATAATTTCTTGAAGGAATTGGTTGATCTTTTATAAAACACTCAAGTTCTTCACCTATTTAGCCAGCAGGGGGCGGCATGCTGCAGTCATTGAAATTGCCCTTAATGGATTGTTCCATAGCTTCTAAAGGGCATAGACACTAAGTAAATGTTGACTTATATGGCATTCTACAGCAAACATTGATTTATGAGAACGACTGTAGGACTGCAAATATATATTAAAATAAAAGTTAAAATCACCTGTAGTTGCGTGCCTTAAAAAGTTGAATATTATCATATATATATATATATATATATATATATATATATATATATATATATATATATATATATAATATAAATATAAATAACCACACACACACTTGCAAATGTTTTAATAGAATAATCCACTACCGGCCAGTGTTACCATTATTTATTACCACTAGGGGGCTATAGAGAACTTCATGAATAGGGCAGAGCTTAGGGTCTGGGTTGTGGCAATTGCAATAAATAAGATGCACGTCCCTCTAGTTTTGCTGTTAGCAATGTTTTTGCTCTAGTCCTCTGTGTCCTGCACTTTCTTTCTTCGGGTTTATTTTGTTTTCTTCTGCAATCATTTTATCTTCTCTATCTGTCTGGAGAAGAGACCTCTGAGGCCCTTAAAGTTTATGTAACATTATGTATTTTTCGATGTATGTCTGCGAATGCATGTAACTAATGTAAGGGCAGAACGTGGATGCCATTTAAGAAAATGTGAGGGTTACAGAAACCAAAATACTGTTACATTTATAGAAAATTTACATTTCCAACTACACTTTTCTAACTAAAAGTAGCATTACAAATAATATTCTCAATACTACTAATTATCATACATTTCCAAAAATAATTCTTGCCTCATCTGTATTTTTTGCCAGCAGCACTTAATTGCCGTGTGACACTAAAGCATGCGGTGATTATGCGGTATTTGCTCGATTATAAGACAAGGTAAATGCTCTGAAAAATAACCATTTTCTTATATTCAAGGTCGTCTTCTAATCAGACCTCAAATAGATTGTAAGCTCCTTTGAGCTGGGCCCTCCTTACCAATTGTTTCTGTAAGTCAAATTGTTATGTTACAGCGCTACGGAATTTGATGGCGTTATATAAAACAATAAATAAATAACAGAGGTCTGACTACAAGATCCAGATCCTCTGCAGCGCTGCAGGGGACCTGGATCCTCCTCTCCGGCAGCCGGTGGAGGTCTGTTAAATGCGCGCAGACAACCTCCCCTGCTGCCGGCACTTCCTCTGGGGCTTCTATGACTGAGCGCCGGCATGACATGACCTTCCGGTGCTCCACCATAGGAGCTCCGGCGTAGGTCCCGGCAGCAGCGCAGGTTGTCTGCAGTGCTGAGGTGAGTGGCGGCAGGAAGCAGAGGAGACAGAGGGGCGCCGAGCGTTGTGGAAAACTCTTTCATGAGCGACCTCTTGGCTCCCCACTCTCCCTTCCACCTGGGTGCCGTACGGCGTTTCAGTTGGGGGTGGGGATTCCTACGGCTCTGGGGGGATTTCTTCATTATTGGTCTGCCCATGGGGTTGTCTTATAAGCAGGGTCGTTTTATAAGCAGGGTTGTCTTATAATTGAGCAAATACGGTAATTGTTTTCATGCAGGAAAGAATAAAATGACAGATATACCAAGAATTGCCTGCTTACCATACTAGAAAAGTACAAAACGGCGACACCTGATCCCCCTACTTTAGAATCCCAGTCCCGAGTAAGACACAGGGCAGGACGCCAGTGCTTGTTTGCTCCATGTAGGCTTCATGTATGATTCTGTTATCGCTTGTGAAAGCCAACATGAGTGCTCAGCGTGCCGTGAAAAGAGAAACAAGGTTAATGTGGCAAGTTGAAGAAACGGCCTTAATTCTGCTTATAATTGGGTTACTAAGGATAATCATTTTAAATGAAACGGAAAGAAACAGGAGGCATTACTCTCCCATGTGACATTATATATATATATATAATTTACTCCCTTTGGATAGAATGCAGTTTATTAACACCTCTTTATTAAATCCAGACCTGCGTAATAACTGTTGGCCTTAAAGATTTTAGAGGAAACGTGGATTAGGCCAGGATGTTTTGTAAGGAGTCTTAATGTGTTGATAGCCATTGATACTCGGTTACTCCAACTATTGTCTCCACCTCTTCCTTCTGTCCAAATTCTTATTTGATGGGCTGCTTGTTATGTCCTATTTACCCGTTGTACAGCGCTGCAGTTTATGATGGTGCTATATAAATCAGTAAATAATAAATGGGAGGAATTTAGATGAATGTTCTCCATCTATGTCCTGGTGTTTGCTACACATGCAGGAGTTGCGTTGAGGACCATCCCGGCCAGCTAGACTAAGGATGCAATGAGATGTGGCGGTTTTGTAACAGTTCTGCCACAGTATCACCCACGGGGACAGCCTTCTTACTTCCTTAACTTGTTAATGGATCTGGTCGCATTAAAATTTTAGAATGCAGAATCCTCTCATATGCTTTTCCCCACCCCCCCAGCTATATGCCGTGCGGCACATGTGTTCGGCCAAAAGTATCTCCCTACGCATGATACACTTATGGTCGGTCAGCTCCACCACTGGATCAGCGCAGGCGAAGTTAAAATGTTGCCCCCCCTCTCGACGCCGGTGGGGGGGGGCGTCATTTTAAACTTCACTGACACCATTATCTACCCCCCTGTTTAAAGGTACTTACCTTGAAACAGTCCTGCGGCGAGTCTCCCTGCTCTGCCACGGTGCCGGCTTGTAATGCTGAGCGCCGGAAATTGACGTCACTTCCGGCGCTCAGCATTACAAGCCGGCACCGAGACCGAGCTAGAGGGCTCGCAGAGGAGAGAGAGGGGTGCCCCTTTCTCTCCTCCGCTTCAAAAAAAAAAGCGCTTGGGGTAGATCCAGCCTGCCCCCGCTGAATTTCTGATCATTACTGCCCGCTCCCACAACATGTGTGTCCAATGCCGAACATCATTCACAAACATTCATTCACTTATTCATATACACGCTCCCCTACCCCCTTACCTGAACTGCAGATTTCCCGCAAGGCTGCCTTTGCGTTGCTCGCACACAGCGTCTCTTGTCAGTCATGTGACAGAAAATCACGTGACTCTGCTGGGTTCCTGGGCGGAAGAGACGCTTCGTGTGAGCAACGAGAAGGCAGCCTTGCGGGATTACTGGGACCCGCAGGTACAGTGCCTGACCGCCCGCAACACCCGAAAAACCGCCCCCCACCCAAGTTTTTTTACGGGTCTTGCGGGACCCGCATCCTGCTGCAGTCCTCGACGGTGTGGCACTAAATGTTGAACCATGTTGCCTAATACATTTGGGATCCGTGGTGTAGACAATAAAAGTTCTCATCGCCATTATCTGGGTTCTGCCTGTGTTTTTAATGCATCTCTGAATGTTTAATGTGCTTTTTTTTCCACGAGAAGCCAGCTGCACTGCGAACGGAGCTCCGCGGAGAATTAGGACGTCTCCTGCTTGGCAAACGCGCAAAACGAAATCCTCCAGGAACGCCACAAATCTGTTAAACAGAAAAAGGATTCCACACGGATCACTTCTTCTCCTCCAAATTAATTGTTAAAGGGACCGTCCATGCCGTGATTTATTTTTTTATGAAGAACCATTCTTTGTGTTTAATTAGCAAAATGTAGAAATAATTGAAAAGAAAAATAATTTAGAAATCTTTAGTGCTGACGTTGGGATGCTGATGAAAAGAAAATCATGTTACTGCGGCTGTTTGTGTTGAGTGGGCATCGACCATTGGGGAGGACAAGACAGAAGATGTTAAATTAAACTTTATGTATGCTGGAATATAAACGGGTAGAAACAGGCAGTTTCCATCCATTCGATACCCGCAGGAGTACAATTTTACTATACTGAGAGAGTGGTAGATACATTGAACAACTTCCCATTAGAGGTGGTAGAGACTAATACAGTGAGGGGCACTAAACATGTATGAAGCTATCCTGAATCCAGGATGAGACCAAGGCCTGATTGCCTCTTTCTAATGATGTAAAGACTTGGACTGCAGACTAGATGTGCCAGATGGTTCTTATCTGCCATCAAATTCTATGTTTCTATGAGTTTTTGGTGAAGAGGACAGCCTTCCCGCTGGTTCTAATGACCAACCGATTGTGCCAGGAGTCTGCGTTTGACCCAACAATACTCTTTGTGGGGCAAATACGTTAAATGGTCATAATATGGGTGATTTCTGTTTTCTACGTGCCACTTTTGCCTGATGTTGGGTCCCACGCAGGTGTTTGTGACATTCATATGCCTCGCTTTGCTCTCGATGGGAAACGATGTGTTCTAGAACTCTTCCAGCACCGACCGGGGGGGTGGCGGAGGGAGATGCATCAGATTTCGTTCTTACTCTTATCGCAAGTTGTTAAGTGACTCCTGTTTCCTGCAGCTGTCGAATAACCTCTCCATACTTTGAAAGTTATGTCATAGTCTGATTCTTATACAGGAAGCATTACTAATAAAGAGAATATTCAAATTCATGCTTCAGTCTAAGAACGTTTGCCTCTTTATGATAGATCTGCCTCAGCCTCGCTCGTCGTTGTTAGGGCTGCTGTGAGTTCTGAGACCCTACTTGGTCTTCTGCCTTTTATCTTGTTCAGAAAAGCCTCATGTCAAGGCTGTGCGTATTTAAATCTCCTCACTGTATGCCACTGTATGTAAGCCCATGCCACTTCCGCTGGAAGGCCCTTCTACGCCTCTACCTCTCTCAGCAAAGGAATTCATTACATGACATCTACACAGAGAGAACCGCATTGGGCTCGTTAGCGTGCATAAAGATGAAAAATTCTCTCTAGTCTTAGGTGTTTATTGTAAACACCAAGAGATTCCTCCAATTTTCATAGTAAAGGTTATAGACCGGCATAGTAGAAGAGGTAGCTGAACTCGCTGGTGCGCAGCCCAAGTCAACCCGGGACTAGCTTTGGACTCGAGCATTATAGAAGGGAGAGTCCTCACAAACACTTAGACAAGACAACGAGTTTGAGTGGACCTGGTTTTATCTATTTTGAAATTTAATCTGTTTCAATGAAATGGGAAAGGCACAAATTTGTCCATGAAAAGGAACAGAAGTTAGATAGTAATAATAATTATTTCATGCAACCATATGCAAAATAAAATACGTTTTTTTCCCCCTCAAATTCTTATATTTTATTCAGAACTCTGGAGAATATTTAATATTAATTACGCACCCATGTGAGCATTAGAGTTATGTTGAATTCAAAGGGAATTGTTGCTCCGGGGCACAGGCATGATGTCATCTCACCGCAGTACAAGGAATAATTAAGGAGAATGAAACAAGACCTGGGGGCTATTGTTTTCGCTCAATGCAAATTATGGCCTAGTAAAAAATCTCATTAGTCGTGCTTTGAAAAATGTATCCACCCCTCCCCCACCAAAAAAAAATGAAATTAAAGAGCATGGTCTTCAAAGATAAACTATATTTTATGCTTGGCAGAAAACACACTTAGGACCAAGCTATTAATGAGCAAAATAACTCAAACGCTTTCATCTTTCCAGAAAAAAATAAAATAAAATGTTTTTCTTCACTAATGCAAAACACATTTTTTTTACCATTTCACTTTTTTCCTATATAGTGCTGAAGGTTATGAAACTTTCAGAACTATATAAAAATAATTGGGAATAATAGTGAATGAAGTAAAACAGGGATAAAAAAAAAAACAGGTAAAAATTACTATTATATAATATAATGTATTGTATCCTTTTTGGGGTATAATCATTAATTAAATCTGATCTATAGTATATCTATAGTATATCCAACTCACTTTGTTGAACATGTAAAATATTAATGGTTTAGCCCTTTGCTCGGATGCCTTGAAGCACATGATCATGGTGCCAGTGGATGTCTCAGCATGGCACAGATTAACCAGGTTCCAATAATGTTATCCAAACTACTAGACAAACATGCTGACTCCTTATCACGCCGTCGTGTGGTAAACAATAAAATGCCTTAGTGTAAATAACCCAGCCTGATGCTTTGAGTAATGACTTCATTAGCAATGCCATCAGTGGCGGAACCGCATGGGTCGCAGCTCCAATGGAACCTGGGCGACCCCTGCGACCACTTGTTCCTGTCTTCTCGTGCTGTTTCAAAATTGCTCAGAAAGAGCCCCTCTGACCTGGAAGGGAGGATGTATCTTTGTATGTACCCCCTATTTGAATTGTATGGTTTTGCATATCAGGACATAACAATCATCTGTTCCTTAGCAGGTCTAAAAATGAGGCAAATACAACCTTAGATGAACAATAACATATTACCCCTTGTCAGGATTTATTCAACAAAAATAAAGCCAAAATGGAAAAGCCATGTATGAAAACTAAGTACACCTTATGATTCAGTAGCTTGTAGAACCACTTTTAGCAGCAATAACTCGAAGTAATAATATAATACATGATATAAGTAAATATCTCATGGCTGACAACAATAGCAGCCTCCAGGTCCAAGGTTTTTTCAATGCCGGCCTATATTTCTGTATACTGGGGTTCATGCTCAAGGAGAAAACACAAAATACTTTTCCCGTTTTAATGAAAGTTTGTTTCAAACGTGATACCGCACTTTATACCATACTTTTTTTTCTTCACAAAGCATCCATTATCTCTGTTGGGCTTTTTTCTCCCAGATACTTAATACATTGTACTTATCAGGAATTATCAGTTTTCATGAACATATCACGGTCAAAAATGTGAGGAGTAACTTCCCCTTCACATAAAAGAACAAAAGAATAAAAAACATCATATTCCAATGGGAACTTTTTATGTGTAGACTACATGAGTGCAGGTAATTTAAATAACTGAAAGTATAGGTATTTATTCAGTAGTAGTTTGGTATGAACATAGTTTGACTGGGGTACTATTGAGGTAGAATATAAAGCAACGCCTTATTTCCCTTCGTGGCCAAAAGGGCCGCAGGAGGGCCGGCGCTACCTACTTAGTCCTTCCCGAGAGGGGCCACGCAAATCTCGCTCACCAGAACAAAACGGGAGTTTAGAGGACCGGGTACCACTGGGGCATATTCGGTGTGACACAAAAAAAAGTAATACTCTGTTTCCCATGCTCTGTATTTCTGATCAAAGAAAAAACATGTACACTGCGCAAAAAAACAGTGATCATGAAAAAACTATATACAAAATAGCCCCCGACTTTAATATTATCCTACAAAGACCGCCATTTTCTTCATGACCAGTGAGATTACAAAAGGGGTTTTACTTTTTAGGCAGTTTTTAGCCCAACTAGAGCAGAAGGGGCTTTAATCCTGGCATCTGTGTTCTGCGTATCATCCGTCTCCTATCTTCAGCTACAAGTTTTACAGCAGAACCGACTTTAATAAACTGATGGTAGGAGTAGATGTGGGAGTTGAAATGGTTAGGGATCTCAGCCAGACAGCAAAATAAGTGGTTTATTCATCAAAATAATTAGTTTAACTCTTTGCAGCCTGCTTCTTGTACTGTTGCTTCACAGCATAAGGTGCGGTTACTTAGCAACCTTGTTTTATATAGAAATCTTAATGCAAAGCACTTTGTACTGCAGATCATATCAAGGAAAATATACTCAGTTCTTTGTGGTTGGCAACATTGTGAGGATATAACCTGCAGATATTAGTCATTTAATATCAGGGAGCCAGATAACCAAACAAGTAACATACCTTGGGCTTATAAATTAGGGTAAACAGGTTGGCTGGCCCTGTATAATCTGTAGATAAATCAGCAAGTTCTCTTCAAAGTCTCTTCAACCATTGGATAGTTATGTTATATACTACTTGTTGTGTCCTGTCCACCCATTGTACGGCGCTACGGAATTTGATGCCACTATATAAAACAATAAATAATAATAATGTGTCCTCAGTTAAATGAGCCAAAGGGTTGGCCTACTATATATGAAGCTGGGTCCAGGTCCCTTCTGAAGCCTTGTTGGTTCTTTGGCTCTGCTTTCACTAGTATGTGAATGAAATTTGTACATTTTTGTCCTATCTTCATTATGTCCTGTTCTATGGCTCCGTATGCTGTTTCAGAAGCTATTTCCCATGAATAGTAAGGAAATTATTAGCCTTGGTGTATCTGCTGTTTCCGGTATCCAGTGCTGACACAGACTCTTGTCTGGCTTGGTTCCTTGCAGTCCACAAGTCCATATTTGCCTTTATTTGGTTCAGACTATGCACCGCCTGCCTTGGCTCTTTGGCTTTTCAACCTGCCCTGTCCCCAGCCTAACTTTGAGTTGTCCTTGCTGAAAAAATAGGATATCTTCCCCAGTCCTGCTGCTCCATCCCCTTTTTTGATACATAGAGTACCCTAGAGATACAATTTAGTTCTACCACCATGAGAACGTGGAGAGACTTCTTTACTTGGCTTCCTCTAAAAGCTAAGTTGAAGATTCACTTCCTCTGATCATTTCTTCAACAAATGTTTTTACTAATTGATCTCTTTAGGAGATATTTCATATATATCTACAGGATTTATTTAGGAAAAAAACCCCAGAATAACACACTTGGCCAACAGCGTGGTAGCCGTCAGGAGATCAGGGATCTTTGCAGCATTGTGACCTGCTGGTTGGTGACCAGTTCAAGGTGCACACGGTGAAAAAATGCAAATCTTCCTCAAAGTAAATCCATAGGAACGCTTCCTAATTCCAATGAGTATATACTGCAGAATTTCATTCACAATCACATAATTGACGAAAAGCATATGCCGTGTAACTTTAATAGTGAATAACTTTTAATCTACACATTTGCCAGCCAATTGGAGAACATACGGTGATTTTCTTGCTCTATAAGGTAATGTTTACTGTCATAATACATTTGTGGATCTCTGCGTTTCCCAGCATTTGTGCTTTAATACCCGTATTTCTGCACATATAGACAATACGTGTTTTCTTTCAATAACTAAGTCTTTCCCTCCTACCTACTTTCTTTTGCCAGCATTGCAGATTTTAAGCAGACCTCTCCTCCCTGTGGGGTACATGGACTTTAACAAGTTAAACACCAGTGTTTGTTTTCTTCCATGTACAATAAGTCACGTATATTTATCCTACTGCCCAAGCCCTCATGAAACAAAACAGTTATTAGCAACTCTTTGTTAGCCCACGGGATACAATCGCTTCTTTCTGCTGTACTGAGACAGAATATATCACATCCTGCATCCTGATATCTGTTTTATTAAAGGAAGGGATGATTCTGTAGACAAAAGAAACAAACAAACAAATAAACAAAAATTTCAATGTAATGACCCAGATTAGAAACAAACCAGCGTGTGCGGGAATTTCTGTAAAAAACTCCAACATCTCCCGCTCTAACGTAATAGATTCTTAGAAACAAAAATATGAAAGGTATTGTTACCATTTCTAACAAATATTCTTTCTATGTTTCTTTGATTTAGTAGCTTGAAACATTCTGAAATTGATTTAGATGATGCAACAATAATTATTCTAAATAATAAACACAAAATATACCATAAAAGTGAGACAGGGAGAAAATTAGATTAAACTGGCCCTTAATGATTAATGGTGAACTAGGTGCGATACAAGGCAACATTAGACCTTCTCGCAGGAGAATTTTGAACCATCAACTCACAATGTAGCAGTAATTGCCCTTTACGTCCTCACATCTTATATCTCACACCAATTGTATGTTTAGTATGTTTTAGGCATTTAGTGCTGAGTACAGGCGAGTTTGAAGAACCTTGATGGTTACCCACGGATAAACCTCAATGCTCTGTCTCTGCTCTAATGAGCAAGGGAAGAAAATGACCAAATGTTGCCATTAAATCCGGCACCCACGTTGCATAAAATAACATAAAATGCTAATCCTGTTGGGAATGCGATCTCCGGCTTCAAAATTGGTTTGCCAAGACGAGTGTTAGATAATTAATTCGGGAACGTTTCTGAAGGCAGAGACCAACCAAGGAATGTCATTCATCATGTAGACAGTACTGCTGTAGCGTTGAATTTCAAGCAGTCTAGTAGGAACCAAACATTCACTTTTTGGAGAACTATATTGAATTACAGTGTTTCCAAAAAAACAGCATAGGAAGAGGTAAAACGGAACGTTTGAGGCAAAGGAGTAGTCTGCAATCAGGACAGCAATATATTGAAAAAAGTAATGTCAAAGTAGGGAATCTTTTTTTTTCTTTTTTTTTTTTTAATAAGATTTAATGAAATAATTTTTCTATCATTTGCCCATTCTTTCAAAGATTTACAATATTTGAATGCAAATTCATGTTTTTAGCAGAACTTTTAAAAGGGTGGAAAATTCTGAGCATGGTTTGCCAAATTAATTAAACAGCTGTGTTTGGTCTGGTTGGCGCGTGGGAGATTTTGTTTCTGTCTTTTTTAACAGCATTACAAGGCAAATCTTATGAATAAAAACTTCTACGTGAAAGTAATTTGTTGAATTAAAATAAAGAAAGGAGGGGAACGATATCTTGTATACTGAATTTGTGTCTGATTTGTCTTATAACATCTGTGGTGGGATGATGGTGAATGTGGACATCTTACCCCATGTATAAGGTGCAGGTGCCCCAGGGGCTGTATTTCTTTGACCGGTGTAAGCAAGTTGCTTGCTTGGGACCTAAGATAATGGATCTAAGGGGTAGATGGCAACAGGAGAGGCGCTTACTCTTCAATGAGCAGGCATTGGTTGGGGTCAGTGTTGGTGAGATGGGTTGGAGGGGGTATTTAGGGCACAGATATGGGCTTGCTCACCTCAATATGCTGGGGAGATCAGTTCAGAACTAGAACAGGCTGATTCACCCAGCAGCCAGGTGAGTAGGCCCTCCAGTACGGAGGCCAAAAGGGTAATTCAGTGATGTATTTCGGCCTAGGCTGAGATCTCTGATCTCCCAACCGGCCCATTTACGCCATGGCACAGCCTCCATATACCGTTTTAAAAGTCATGGAGTCAGGTCATATACCTGCGCTCTGCAACAAAGCGGCCATGGAGGAGGGCGGCTGGGGGTGCTGCAGCCAAGACCCTAAATATATCGACTCAAGACCCTAAATATCGACTGGTTTGCTGTTGACATATAGGATATCCAGATATATGTGAGTATTAGAAAGGACAAGTTTAATGACTTAATTACAAAAGTGTTGAATTCATCTGAATAGGTGAAACATCACCTCAAATGTAAGATGTAAACCTTGATTATGGAAAAGAAATAATAAATCCATCTGTTTGGAAGCTTGCCCTGTGAATGCAGTGTACAGAGGAGCGTGGGTGCTTCTGGGAGGCTTCCAACATTATAAAGCCTAACACAGAAGCACCAAAAGCCATATAATAATACACACAAGCACATTCACTCATCAGGGGAGTGCCCAGTGGCCTGACGTCCGCCTAACACAAGTCCGCAACTTACTAATGTGGGGCACGCGCGGGGTAGAGGAAATTCTTCTCCCGCTTATTTGTTGGGCAGAGGTGGCACAGGCTGACTGCTAAAGGGGCTGAATTGGCACAAACAGACTGTTTCAGGGGCAAAGTTGGCATAGGCAGGCTAATTCAGGGGCAGACTTGGCCCAGACAGGCTAATTCAGAGGCAGCAGTGGCATAGACAGGCTGCTTCAGGGGCAGCAATGGCACAGGCAGACTGCTAAAGGGGCAGCGGTGGCACAGGCAGGCTGTTTAAGGGGCAGAGGCCTACCATGGCAATGTCTGGCTTAGTATATAGTAAAAGGGGTTATGCTTCACTTCCATCAATGTCTGGCTCAGGGTATAGTGGTGGGAATTACCCATATGACATGGGGATTTTTTAAAGGATATTTTAGGCTGTTCTTAAGATTTTGTATCTTGATGAGCATGATGAGGTCAAATCATCCAGGACCACAAACATAGCAGGTTTCTAGGATGACACAAATTATGTTTATCACTAATGCACAATTATCTATATGTTAAATAAAGAATTCCTAAAACTTGTAACAAAGTTTTGGTTCTTGAGGATTCCATTTGTTACATGGTTACCATAATGAGTTCAGTTTTGGTCCCCAAGGTGGACAAATGACGCAGGGCTTATCCCGGCTCCTCCGTGACATTATAGGCCCAGCCAATTCTAACCAACACTTAATGAAGTCACTCTGTTTACACATCTGGTTAGGTACAAATGTAGCCCTTGGCCGTGGTGTCCCTCAGACATTATTTTTTCACACTAGCATCTTTTGGCAGCAACTCCCATCTCAGATCATTGCATGAAAATGTTTAAATACAGAGACAGACTAAGCGTGGCATTGCTGACGTTTATGTTGAATTGGAGTGCCACAACCTTTTGAGAGATATAATTGTAGAAGACGAGAAAAGTTGTACTGCCAACACAATGCAAAACAAACATGGGTGCATTTTTAGAGGGTACAATATATACATTGTTGTAGCTGAATTGCTTGAAAATATTTTACATGTATGTGTCCATGATGTTGATGCACATTGTAACACTCAGACTCACAGCTCGTTGTATAAATGGTGCCTTCTGGGCAAATGTAAAAAAAAGGTAAAAAAAAGTAGCTAATACAGACATGCCCCAGGTATCTACACAGACTTTCCCCTCCAGCGCCTTGAGGTATAGTTTCCTGGGGTTCCCAAGGTAGGCAGGGACCCAGAGCAGCTGTTCCTTTTCCTGATTTAACCCTTTGTCTCTGTCTTTCTATGTGAAACTACTCCTGGGCAGATAGAAGTGGCAATAATATTTCTTAGTTTCTCTTTAGTTTTAGAGGCATTTTTTTTATATAGTGCCAGCAGATTCCGTAGCGTTGTTACAATCAGCGGAATCATTTTAAATCACTAGCAATAAAAAAAAACTGGTACAAAAGCAGAAGAGGGCTCTGTTCTTGTGAGCTTGCAATCTAGTCGGTGGTTGAGGGGGGAAGTGAAACAGTAGGAGAGGACGGCTTGGATGGGGATGAGTAGATCGAGTCCGGATGATCTGTAGAGGTTGTTGGTCGTACAGATGGAATGATTAGGATGCTGGCTGAGGATGTTAGGAGGAAAGGTTGTACGTTTCTTGAAAATGGTGGGTTTTCAGAGAGCTTTTGAAATTTGCGTACAAGCGAGAAAGTCTGGCGGAACAGGGAAGGGAATTCCAGAGAAGGGGAACAGCACTGAATTTTGAGTAAGGAGTGGGAAGAGGGATACTGGTCGTGAGAGGAACGAATTGGGCAGTTAGGTGAGTATTTGGATAGGATGGCGGAGATTGTTAGGGGCTCTGTAGGTCAGGATGAAAACTTTGAACTGGATTCTGGGGGTTATGGGTACCCAATGGAGCGACTGACACAGTGGATCAGTGAATGAGGAGTTAAGACATTATCCTTTTAAAAATGATTTGTGACTGCAGAATTAACTAGATCATTTTTTAAAGTTCCATTGCTGACCTTACTGGGCTTTTGGACATTATGGTTTAGGATAATTTTATATAATCCCCTAGAGAAACTACTTAGAGGATCATCTCTGCCTTCTCCTTCAGCTCTCAAGTTCATCTCTCTGTTCAAAAACCTGAACTTTCTATCTATATCCAATTTGTGCGGTAGATGGTATAATTTGTATCATATGTTTTTTGACATTACAAAGTAGTGAAAATATGCACCATCGTTTTCCTCCTTATACAAAATGTTATTAGTTTCTCCTTTGGGTACCAGCTGTCGTGCTCACAACTCTGCAATCCTTCATAACCAATGTGGTTTTATATAATTTCCATCTTGTAGTTTAAAATGTGGGGTTAGGTGTCTGTAAGATATAACGTACAGTATATCATTGTAGGAAGAAAGGTACTATGGACCCGTAAAATTTGTATTTATTTATTTTCTATCACTCTATTCTGTATTTTGGGTCGGTAGCACCATGTTTAGATCATCTGGGTTTCTTTCCGTGTGTGTAGTTACCAAGTTCGCAGACGCTTCAACGCAGAATTCTCAGCAATTAAGGACCATTTTCTAAAAAAAAGAAGATACGGGTCATATTTGTTGCTTAAATGTAATCCATCATCACTTAGACTCCTTCAATTATATAACACTTGGATGGTATCACGGCCAAAACGCCAATCATTCCACAGCTGGGGTCAATAAGCAATGACATTACAATTCCTATTTGAAGATCGCAAAACAAATATTTTTGTGTATTAAACAACTAAAAAAGGCTAAAACTGCACAAATGGAATGCAACATGCATAGCTGTCCAAGTAAAGATCATAAACTATATTTGTGCCCTACTTGCAAAAACGCAGCATTTGTTCTTTTTACAAAAGCATTTCACTGTGTTCTAAAACAACGCAATTTATCTTGTCCAAATCTAGAAGAAAAATGTAAAAAACCAATGTGAATGAAAGTGCCAAGAGCAGGGAGTAGTGGAACTCGGTGTAATTCCAACTCACATCTGGAATTATGGGTTTAAATCAATCGCATCATGTTAGCAGAATACAGACGATCTTCAATGAATAAGGATTTATAAATAGCTATCATTTCCACTCCGTAATCTTGTTTTCTGAGCCATTAATGTGATTGGATTATCAGTGGTATTTTTTAAGCCCCAATGTGTAATATGGTAACAATTTATTTATTTCAGTTTTCTAGTAAAAGGCAGTTCTATAGTATATTGTGCCGTTGATTCATTTCCATCGATTATTTCTGTATTGATCGTTTTGTAATGTGCAGTAAAAAATCCTGGAATCACTTGAACTTGAAACATTATTTGATTTGCAACAATAATAATTATTAATACTCTACTGGTGATTTTTTAAATAAATAAATATATATATACTCCATATATATATTATATATATATATATATATATACTCTATATATATATATATATATATATATATATAGATATATAGAGAGAGAGAGATATACTCCAGATTTGGTTTATTCTACTCAGGTCCAGTCTCTTTCAGCTGCTGTAATACAAATAACTTGGACATTAAACCAACCAGCACACACTCAGCATATGCACTAAAATTATCTTTTATTCTATTACCATTTGCATGATCAAAATGTTGGACGTCTTACTATATTTAATTGAGAAGCAGCAGCAGACTTTGCGATGGACACTCAACTGGATGTTCCATAAACGCCATTTTCTTCCAGAAGCCTCGTCATGCACACTGGGGTGTTTATATTGACACAACCAGGTTAACGGCTAATAAGGAGGCACTAATTTACAGCAATAGAAGACACGGCGGTAAAGATCAAGTTTAAGGGGAATAACGTTTCCCTCCCCTTTGCCCCAAAATAAGGAAAACTGGTTCATGAAGTGCTTACATGTGGCCTGTAACCTGTAAACCCCCTGATGTAAAGCAGGTATCTCACTGGAAGCATGTAGATGGACTCTGTTCAAGTCACATCCCATTTCTGGGAAACAGGGCATTTAAAATAAAAAAGTACATATTCATAATAACAGATAATGGCTTATATGTCTTACTCTCAAATCACGTAGTTAGTTTATACCCCAGGTTAAAACCAGTTTTTATGACGTCGAAACTCTTTGTGTCATGGTAAGTAACTTAGTGCATCTGTGAAGGAGAAAACTAATGTCAGGGGAGCTGCTGAGAAAGCATGTGTGACACATTTTACTAATTAATTACCACCAATGGGCCACGGAATTAAACATGCCTCGCCAAGGACCCTTTTCTTCGTGTAAATAGAAGCTTTATTCTTCTTATAGTCGACAAGGCTTTAGAATGTTGCAAAGTATCAAGATAGCAAGGGAAGAGGAAAAGATAGCAAGGGAAGAGGAAAAGTGACATGACCGTTCCAAATATTTCTCAAGTTGTTATTTTGTATTATTGTCCAGAAATTCATTGCTGTGAATTTCAGATTCTCACACATCTGTTTTTGCACATATTTGGCACATAAATACGTTTCGCTGGGTGCCAAATGCTCATTGGAAAATATCTAGTATTTAATCGAGTCTGGCGTGGTTTATCTTTTCAGCCTAAAGCCATAAAAAGCCTTCGCTGCTGGCCCTATCTCTGTGTTCAATAAATGCGATGTATCAGTTTGACAACATAATTGCATTCAGGTGCTTTATATCAAATATTCTATACGAGGCAAATATTTTTATGGCCAAAATTTTACAAAAGCCTATATTTATCTGGGAAAGAGGGGGTGTTAATTCATAATTGGTTTTAGACTGATGAGTCAATCGTGGTATGAAACAAGAATCATCAGGATCGCAGTCGCTTAAAGTCCTTTTGCTATGTTACCCAAAATTGACTTTTCAATGACTATTTGGGTTGAATTATTTAAAGCGGTGATGTCCTCTATTCTGATTGGATGATCTACTGAGAAGTTGTTCCTGGAAGCTCTGCCATTTTCCCCAAATATAACCTCCTGTCAACTTCTGCAAAGATGGCAGAGCTTCCTGTGATGTCCTCTCCCGGATTGGAGGATCGGGGGGGGGGATGTCACTGGAAGCTCGGCCATTTTTGCAGAAGTTCACAGGGAAGTCATGTTTGCAGAGATGACGATGCAGAAAGGAGACAGACGTAAGAAGAACAAAAAGATGAAGAACAAGTATATATGCTAGAGCTGTGAGAGACGGAAGTGGAAGTGGTCTGCGGAGAAGGTAGGAAGACATTCAGAGAGCATGAGAGTGAGTGATCGAGAGTGTGAGTGAGCGTAGATGAGAGTGTGAGTGAGCCCACAAATGTCGGATGAAAATTTGTAGCTTTTTGCATCGTTGGGTCTTGTTTTTGGAGATTTGTACGAATTGACGAAATATGCAAATTTCGTGAAATTTGCAATTCATATGACTCCAAATGCACAAGTCTATTGAACACTTCTGACTGTCCCAAGATTGGAGGCATAGCCTGCTCAAGGAAAACAAAGCCATGTCCTCATGGAAACAGGAGAAAGTCTAGATGCCTAGAAGGTGCTTTAAACTTCATTTTTAGATGATCTGTAAAGATAGGTTGATGTTAGCGCCCCCATATCCACACCTAGATTCATATGCTCTGCCCCAGGACTGGTTCAACCAAATATTCTGTGTTTTGCGTGCACAGGCCTCCTTTGACTTTTATTAGTTTCTAATATACAAGCAGCTTTAATTTTAGCTTTGTCTTCACGAACAGCAAGTGATGTTCGCTGACATCTCCTAATTTGTCATGTACATGGATGTGGTTCCCGGACGGTGGGATGATTTGTAACGTGTATGTATCAACGCTACAGTTCGCTGATCTCATAAACATTAACATCTGGGCCGAAGGGAACAATGAATGGAACTCCTAAAACCTATTGTGAAATGAGATTTAGAATGTCTTATATTTAATGCAACAAATTAACTACAAATAACTTTTAGAGACTTTTTATAGTTCCTAAGCTATAACTAAAAGTTATTGTTGGCTTATATAAATCCCTGGGCTTATGTTTTATTTCTCTGCATTATAACCACAGACAGGTTTTTGTGCTCTCACACCCCCGGGTCCCTTGTTGGCCTAACACAAGGATGTCTAACACGATGCTGGAAGTGTAACGTAAGCCACACGTGCTTTTCCGTGTCCCAGACCTACTCAAGAGCTCCAAGTGATTTCATTGTTAAATAAATATGCTCAGGCCTACCAAAAAAAACGTACGTCTATGCAAATCCATATTACTTCACGATCAATTGCTTCCGTACTGAATGGTTTCTCAAACCTTCACAACTGTAGAATAGCGTCCTTGTTAGGAATTCTTAACAAAATTAAGTTTGTAGATTGACCAGGTGTCTTCATTTACATTTATGAGATGCTGGATTGGAAGAGTAGAAGTGATATCGCCCTGTAACAGTTACCCTTCACCTCAAGTGGAAATAAAACTTGGCCTGGTGTTCAATACCAAGCACCAGCTCTCTCAGTGAACACTCCATCTGAGGGCAAATGTTATGACCATTTCCCATCCAGCTCGCTGGACATAAAGACACCAAATTGGTCCCAATTTTGTGATTTATAAAGACGATAAATTGTAGTTTAAGAGGGCCAACTTGACTTTTGAGGAACAGACCTCTGGTGATTGTCAAAGAACAGGCAATTTGTTTTTATAAATCGGTTATTCAGAACATTTGTTTATTCATTTGGAATGCCAATATTTTGTTTCAAAACTACAAAAATATGCAATTCTGCTCAGCAAAGCAAACTTTCTGTGTATAAAGAATTGTACTGTTAATGTATTGTCTGGAATATAAGACTCATTTTTTGGTGGGGAAACAGTGGCACGATGGTATTCTAGCCTGTTAGAAGGTCTAAGGTCCTTCAAGATCTGTGATAAAGAATGACAAAGCTCAAATTGCATTGTTTTCAATGGGTTTAGGGACTGCCCATTGTCCTTAAGGGGGTTAATACCCACTTCCCATCCAGCTATAAAAGGGACTGCTCACGGAAAAGCAGGCCAGTTTCCAGGTGCTGGGTCCAACTCCATTCTACAAGACAGCTGTTCTTTTATATTACCCTTCCCTGCTTTCTGGATCAGTAATACTGAAGTATCATTAACCCTGTCAACACTAAGACACTTAAAACATTAAACACATTTCAGCAACCAGTTGGGTTCTTTATTTTCTGCATCTGTTTCATTCTATGTTTTGTAACACAGAAGCCTGTTCTATGCTTTAGTGCACCTTTGTTTAGTCAAAGCTCACAGAACAATAAAAACGCCCGATCATTGATCAACCAAAGTATAACAAAGCAGGGAAGGTACCGAAAGTTATGGTTTCAGCCTGTGTGATTTCCAGAATGAAAACAAAAGGCTACAGAAACAAATACAGATACTGCAGATACAGTGCGTGGCTGAATAGATTTACGGATAAAAGCCATTTTCTGGATTGCATGAATGCAGTAAATGGAAACAGAAAACACCCTGACTCCTTAATCAGATCAACTTTAAAATAAACCTGCTATCCAGAACTAAGCATGGACTGAAGAGTAGAATATTCTGTCCCATACAGTTAAGGGATAAGCAGTGATGTCATCTATTTGCCCTGACATCACGAATCGTACAAAGGCTGCACACACACCTGTGCGGGCAAAGGGTTAAAGTTTTTCAGGATGCAAGGATGACATGTTGCACTTTGGAGGAATTCATGCATTTGGCTTATTGACAAAATCAAAGTACATGCATAAATGTGATATAGTAAATGGTGTTTATGTCTCTCTATCTGCATCGGGAGTGCCTGAAAGCTGTTTTCATCCACTTTACAGATTAAGAGGGCAAGGGAGGGCTGGCACCTTTTGGCCTGGGGGTAGGTAAAGCTAAGTGGCCTTTTAACCCTCCCCAGTAACTCACACATGCACTAGCACACATAATTATCAACACATACTCTCACACTTACACAGTCACGCTTGCACATACTTACACCAAAACACACTCATGCTAACATACACTCTCCTTCATGCATACTTACACGTGTATATTTATGCTAACACACAAACACTTACACATACATATTCATGCACACATACTCTTTCTTATACACACTTACACATACACACATGCATTCATGCTAACACACATACACTCTCGCTACAACATACATACTACCTCTCCTCCCTCTGACTCACTCTCTCCATCAACCCTCGCCCACAGCTTTCTTTCTGGCTTCTTGCACACTTAGTGTGCAGTCTCACTTTTATCCACAGTGTCACATAACATCATGTTAGGTTACACTCTTGTCTTCCCGCATCCACAAGTGGCCCAGTCCAGGTCTGACTGGCCCTTTGTAAAGAACTTTGGACCAGCCCACTGCCTACTGGGCCAGCCTTCCCCTGCAAGATGTGCTGCAGAGTTGATACTATTAGTGGCAGCCAATTACATGTGCGCTGGATGATTTTACAAAAATGCTATAAAAAATCTAGTTTTTTGAGATTAGCGGCGCTCTTTATTATTCCAAAGGGTCTTCAAAATCATGTAAGAAAAGTTAATTCAAAAAGAAAACTTATTTGACTCAAAAATGGATATATAACCTTGGGTAATATGCAGGCAGCAGAATTCATCGTTTGAAGTCGTGAGCTGGGGTCTTCAAAATCATGTTAATAAACATTTTTAAAGAATATCATTATATGAGGATAAATAAAATACATCTCTGGGGATCTCATTTTACTTTGAAGAACTAATTCCAACCCATATTAAAATACATTAATAACACTCACCAGTAGGACACTAACCTATATTAATTTAGTTAACATATAAATACAACTCTCTAATTTAGTAACAAGGGGTGATGTTTTAGGAATAAGGAACAGAGAGACCTACGTGTCAGAGGGCTCATTTAAACTGACATTCTAAGATCCTCTAACCAGCTGTTCAATGTAGAGCTAGTGCTGGTCTAGATCCCCCTTTTCATTTCCAGGAACATGGGATGATTCGGGTTATATCCATAACCCATCATTCCACCGCAACAAGGTAAGTGAGGTTAATCGGAAGTAGGAAGAGGGAGTAGATAGTTAGAAGGGACAGTGGGGGTAGTGAGAAGGGGGGGAGTAGTGAGAAGGGGCAGAGGGGGTTGTGTGAGAAGGGCAAAGGGGGGTTGTAGTGGAGAAGGGGCAGAGGGTAGTGAGAAGGGGCAGATGGGGGGTAGTGAGAAGGGGGCGCCAGAGGAGTAGTTTGCACAGGGCGCCAGAACACTTAAGGCTGGCTCTGATTCTTTATATCTCTACAAGCAATGGAGCCATAGATTTAGTAAGTAAGGTAATGTCACCATGGTATACCCTTCAGTTGGATAGATTGTCGCTGAGGCTCCAAGGTGGTGTCTTTTCCAAACATGGGTACAGTCTGTGTATATCTATGTCTAAACAACTCCCAGTTTCCTAGATTCCCCAATGTGGCTTTAGTTTTTGACTCTGCTCAAAAAAGAGTTTGTGTGATTTCCTCACAAATTGAGAAACTCTTTAGTGAAATTAAATTTGTTTTAAACGGAACTTGAGATCTGAGGTTACTGAGTCGTTTTATGACATGACTGCTTCATGCACTTAAACCTAACAGTCTCGAAAGACCCTCTTGTAGAATCTCTGTGCGAAACATTCTGTAGAACCAATTAGCCTCGGAGTTCTGCAACATAGCGATCTTAGTGCATGTCTAGCGCACACACTCACACCTTCACAGTCACGCAACAAAACACAGCCTAGACACAACGTGTTACATTGTTTACCTATATAAGACCTTTGCTCAGTCATTGTGTTGTGTTTATGGTGGAGACTTGGATTATCCCTGTTTCTATCTTGTGACCTTGCAACGTCCTCTGGATGTTCTTATCCTATGACACTGATCATCAGCTTGTTTATGTCTCTCCCACTGGTAGTACACAGCAGAATGGACCCACTATTGTGTGTAGTAGCGCCTACACAATATATGGGTGTCAGGAAGTTAGTAGGCGTACATGGCACATGGTAACAAAATAGAGCCAGAACACAATGTTTCCTATAACGTTCTATTGGCCATTTCAGTTACACCTCAAATAAGTAATTCCCCTCAAATTACCAAGTATACTTTTTAAATAAACTATGGACCTTATTAAGCAGAGCTACATCCACAATATGATTCTATATTGGGGCAACTATAAAGTAAGACAAATACTAAACATGGATAATAAATATACATAAGCCTCTCAATGTCAGGACGGTGAGATTGTGGCCAGTTATTGTGCATTAACACCTCCTTTACTTTTGCTTTGAATATATTTTCTTGTAATAAGAGATTATGGAAGCCATGTGTAGGTGGATTGGAAAAGGGTTGTTGACGCTGTAAGGTTTCGCCGCATAATAATTACTGTCTAACGTACGGTGCCATGAAACAGTATGAAATTATTCATACCCAGTTCCAGAATATTGAAAGTATATTGTGACAAAACTGAGAATAACTCGTTCATGTCCTGTGCAAAGTTGGGAAACCCCGAGTACTACTATTATGACAGTATTGTTGCTGTTAATGTGTGCAACTTATACACATAGCTACACATATAACTACACAGACGTGATAAAAGTACGTATCTGCACATATTACATGCATGCGATCTATTTCCAGGAATCTTGTCTTTAAATGAAAGTCTGATAGGCTGAGAAATTCTTGACCCCATCAGACCCAGAGCTGGCCCACTGGACACACTCTCTTTATGTACGTATATATATATATATATATATATATATATATACTCACTTATATGCTACAATATATATGTTAACATCTGTTGTTGTGTTGTTGAAACAGTAATAAGAGGGGGCGAATAATGAAAAGTATATATAGTTGTGGTTAGAAAAAGCCGTTTTATGAATTTGAGGCTATAACAAACCAAACTCTCAGCATTCTTCCATCTACTAACAATTTAATTATATTCATTACATCATCTTAACTCTGTTATGCAATATAAAATAATAATAATAAAGATAAATATATTTATGCAATAAACTTTCTTGGAAAAGTAAACCAGTTTTATTAGAAACTATACCTGTCATGCTCCAGATGAAATTATTTGCAGGCAAATTATTGATGAAAGCAGAACTTATTTTTTTTAGGTGTAATTAATATGGCTAAAATCAAGAAAGTTATTTTCAGCTGGATCAAAATATGAAAATAAGCCCAGTGATTAATTCTTTGTTAATATGCAAAATTTGGTTTCCAAAGACCGATTTTGAAGTTCTATTCAAGTGGGATTTCTATTTGAGAATTTTAATGAGTACTGAAAACATAAGTTGTTTTCTGAATTGAATATCTTCCCACTCGCGTTTTCATGGTGCATGGCTTTGTTTCGTGGCTTTGTGAGCTCATTTACAAATTATTCTTAGTTCTTTATAAATAGAATACTTTGAATGTGATGGATATAAGCATGTAGTTCACGATGAAGAATCAAGAAGAAATAGGTTGAATTGTAAATGAATTATGTTTGTCGCACAGCCAACTATTGGAAATGTACTTAGGTGATACCTGCGCCATCAGGATTAAATGTGCCGGTGACATCATCGCTGGGCAGGAAGATGATGTCATGCTCATACAGCGTCCACATTAAGTGATTATTGTATGACATCACTTCCCTCAGTGGCATTGGCAAGAGAAACCCAATCTAAGCACAAAGCACCCTAGGCACCTATATATCAGATCAGAAATCCCAGCCTTATATTTACACTGTATTTTAATTCCATGAGGGTATTTTGCCCTGAAAATAAAATGTTTCTTTTTTTCATCTTGACGGAGCAATTTTTTAATTCTTTCTGTTGAATTTTGATGAAAGTTGTGCCTTTTGTGTCGATGACATCATCTGCGCAGCCATTGTATTTTTAATTTTCTTTGTTAACGATATGTTTCTACAGTAATTGTGACAAATACATTTTCCCTGTAACTAAAGTATTAGGTTTTGGAAATCTAAATAACAGAGGATGAAATATTCCAGTTCTTAGTTCTTCCTTAATTAAATCACCATCATGTGAGTAACTACTAATGATTTTCACAACCGCAGAAAACAAACAGTCACATAAACTAAATGATTGCCATGGAGCTTACACAATCTTTCATGGCACTATAAGCACCAGCACCGCAATGTCACCCCAGAACGGGCAGAACAAAAAGCGTATGAATGAGAATATTACGATAAAGTGTGATCATATTTATAGATTTTTTATTAAATATAGTTTTTTTTAACCAAGGTCCCTGTCACTTCTACATAAAAGTAACTGCGCATGCACACATCATAAAATAAATCTAGTGAGGCATGCGCAAGCTCACTGATGCGTGATTAACCCCACCGAGCACTTTCAGCCAAACCCAAAAGAAACTAACCATTTTTAACCACATTCAAGATACTCATAATGATCGCTCTCGTCCGTCCAGACTGATGCAACCACGCTGATGTATAGTCAAACGCACTTACCATTCTCAGCCAGACAAATGCACAGAATATTATCACCCAGGCCCTTCCCCTGGGTTGAGTGTGAGGAGAGTCAATGTTTCTATAAATTTAAGTGGAATCTGCAGTCAGCATGGAGTGCATTCATGGAAATAAATGGAAAATACTGAATGGCAAATATAGCTGCACAATCTTGAAAGGAGAAGTTGTCCAAAAGCAAGTTGGAGGCTGCAGTTACTCAGACTTGGGTTTAGGTCAGGGGCTCACTTATTGCCCAGCAAAGTATGTTGGTCCATAACACAGACGGGGCAACGAGTTGATCCACATTGTGGTCAGGGTAGAGGTAAATGTGCCTCTGCAGAAACCGCCACTCTACCCGCTGCTCTAATGGTGCTAGCAGATGTCCTCCAAACACAGTGGTCCATCCCAGCAGCTCCCTGTCCAGGATGACCTCCATCTCCTCCGAGAGGCACATATCCTACTATAGAGGGCAGTAGCGAGGAGCATAGACACGTGTGGCAGAAAAATTAACCCTTCCACCAGCCCTTAGAGCAGCACTTCTCTGGGCAGCTCCCATTTTTGCCACAAAGACACTGCCACTCCTAGTCAGCCCTAGTCCTGTATCCGGCTCTTGCTTGGTTAGCCGGGGATGCCAAATGTCCATATTAGACATATTTTAATTTACTTACATAAAAACAGCATGGGGAGCAAACTTGCAAAGGAGCTTTCATTAAAAATGTTATTTATGAATCCATTGGTATACAAATATATAGTTTTACAAATATATGTGTTTTTTCTGCATATTTTGACGAATCACTTATTTCTGCAGTAGCGGATTAGTATGGATAAGATTCTTTATACCGTCAGCGAGATGAATATTTGATACAAATGTTCACACCTTATATTTGTTTTTTTTTGTGTGTTTTAATATTGTTAAAGACATATTTATGAGATGTACATTAATATGAACTCATACAAAGTACACACTGAAAACAATGAAACCTTTCATCCCTTTTCCCTTGTTGCAGTAATGTTGCTTATGTACCGACACACTGTTCACTCGTCTCTGGTTTATCTACACGAAATATGTTAAAAGCCGTAGACAGACTTCGAGAAGAACACAAAACAATAGCCTTAAGCCATCAGAACGTGTCCTTCAACAGCGTTCCACGGATTCATTCGTAATTTTACAAAAATGAAATGGAAAATATTTCACCGCTGCATCAAGCCAAAGGTCTATTGAGTTGTTTCGAATACATATATTGAAGCAGATCGGTAATTATTTTTCAATGTTCAATCATTGTAAATGCAAAAAATAGCACAACAGAAAGACTCATGAACAGCAGAATGTTCGGTCACCATTACAGCAGGAAAGGCTCCAGGTTTGGCCCGGAGTCTCTGGGCGAAGCTCTGCTTCCCCGGGTCTCTAAGTCAGTTCTCCGGAGTCTTTCTCCGGGGCAGAAGAGAAGTGTTTGGCGATGCCCACTCCCAGGACAATGGGCCAGTCCACACCTGCACACGCAAGTAGCCCTGCTCCTCATAAACCCATACTCACAAGAGGGAGAGTCCCAGGTAGCCTACCAGGTACGGTCACCATGCTACTGACACACTTTTAACTACAGTAGCAACAAACTGACAAAAGCCACTTCTATAAGGAGAGACAAAATAGACTTTATTTCCAGAAGCTTTCCATCAACAAATGACTGTTGTGCAAGCCCGTGGCCTTGGTTAATATCCTCCTGTTACCAATTATTCTTTTATCTGGGACATTTTTAGGCTTTTCCTCCACTGCCTACTCATGGCGCAGGTCATTCATAGAATTCAGAACAGATTTCTATGCATTCACACCATATTTCATGTAACCTGCACGGCTTCAACAACTAAATCCATTTATCGGACCTAATTGTAGCGTGCGCTTATTGTTTTTCCATCAAATTGTTTTGCAGATGTTTTGGGTTGAATCGAGGTAAACTGAGATTAATGGCAAAGGGTGGTAAACATGCGATGGTCAATCAATTCCCTGTCCTTGAGTTATCTCGCTTCCATTCAGCCAGGATTGACTGTTTAAAGAAATTATCAACATAATAATAGGGGAGTAGTAATTTGGCGGGGAGGAATAATCGTGTAGATCCTGAGAACAGGAAGTCCTATGGTAAACACATGTGGCGGGTTTCATATACATTCACATTACGTATTTTATTGCGTAAATATCAAGTCTAAGTATTGTCCAGAATTGTAAAAAAGTAGGATTTCCCCTTTAAGGAAATAGTGCTGGTCAGTTAAGTGTTAAGAAGAGACTGAAGATAATGTTATTAGGTTCCAGAGATAATTCTTCCTCCAAGGCTTAAGAAAAGCTATTTAAGAATAAGTTGCTGTCACTCTGCCCATGGGTTATTACAAGAAATGTTTGATTAATATATTGAAAGGCAAAATGCAGAGGGATGCGTTAACCAGAATACAAGTGGGTAACAGAACCTCTAGCAGCTCTTCACACACACCCATTACACATCCATCCTCATACACACACAATTACACATCTATCCTCATACACACACACAATTACACATCTATCCTCATACACACACACAATTACACATCCATCCTCACACAACACAATTACACATCCATACCACACACACATCAATTCAACACATCCATCCTCACACACACACAATTACACATCCATCACCTCACACACACACACGGAAATTATACATCCATGCTCCACAACAGCACAATTACACATCCTCCTCACAAACAGCACACACCAGACGCACACACGGAATTATACATCCAATGCTACACACCACACAATTAAACATCATAGCCACACACACCACACAACGGAATATACATCCAACTGCGTCAACACACACGACAATTGGACATCCATGCCTCACACACACACACGGAATTTATACATCCAAATGGTATACACCTTAAATACAAACAACATCCCCCTACCCTCACATGCACACACACACGGAGTTACAACATCCCATGCTCACACAGGTCCACAATTACACATTCCCCTCCACAAGTCCACATCACACAACGACGGATCTTACACATCAAATACAACCATACACACACACGCACGGAATTATACATCTGCATAGACTCACACACAACAATTACACATCTACCCTCACACACACAGAATTACATCCAATAATGCTCCGCACACAACCAATTAACACATCTAAAACCTGCTCACACCACACACACACAATTTATGCACATTCATCCTCACACAACACACGGAATTATACATCCATGCTCAACACACACATATTACACATCTCCCTCACCGACAACACGGAATTACACATCACCATGCTACACACGCTAACTAACGGAATTATACATCCATGCTCACACACAAAATTACACATCTACCCTCACACACACACACGGAATTACACATCCATGCTCACACACACACACAAATACACATCTATCCTCACACACACACCATTACACATGCATCCTCAAACACACACACACAATTACACATCCATTCTCACACGGAATTACACATCCATGCTCATACACTCACAACTGGACATCCATGCTCACACACTGTCAGGACCCTGGTAAGCAGGTCGGGTAGGAGCCCAGTAGCAGGGGATACAAGGGGTTCTGTTTGCACCCCATGATGCATGACGGTAAGTGATGTGGTACGGACAGGCGAAATAACACACAGCACAACAGAATACGGAGGAAAGGTACTGTATTGATATCAGATATGACCAGCAAGTAAAGGCAGTAGTCTCTAGACAGGAGGCCCACTTGCGGGGCACACGGCAGGTAAGCCCTCTTGCGGGGCACACGGCAGGTAAGCCCTCTTGCGGGGCACACGGCAGGTAAGCCCTCTTGCGGGGCACACGGCAGATAA
>VKOC01000006.1:4119302-4145503 GCA_009364415.1 Spea multiplicata
GGTAGCTCACGGTACAGGGCCAAAGCAGAGCGGTCCATGCACTTCAATGCAAAGGCCCTGACTAAAGGGCAGGGCAGGTTAATAAAGACCAGGTTCCACTCAGGTGATCAGACCCAGCTGACCTGGTAATCCGATCCTGAGCACTGCAGAGGGAGGGGAGGGTGGCCACTAGTGGAAGCAGCAGGACATTACAGAAAAATAAATAATCCATGGTCCGGGCTAGTAGGGTGAAACCCTGACACACACACATAATTGGACATCCATGGTCACAATCATACATACATACAAACACCCTCCCGCCCCCGCTTACCTCTCACTGCTCCTGCGGCTTGCTGTCCGGCTGCCCCTTATTGTGCCGGCAGCCTCGGTTTCACGGCTGGGCCACGTGAGGTAACTTGACCTGATTACGATTCTCCCCGTGCTGGTTCAAAATAGTTTAGAAAGGGTCCTTCGATCTGACCTGGAATGGTGCAGTCCGGGTCAGAAGGGCCCTTTCTAACCTATTTTGAATCTCTACGAGGAGACAGGACCAGGGGGCCGCAGGGGTCTGTATTACACCAGTGATTATAGCTCACTATTCCCATATTTTAGGCTCATTAAATGTTTTGAGCCCTCATTACTTAAAGGGGAAGTCCTATAGAAAACAATATTTTTCCTCTTTCATTATAAAGTTCAGTGCTGCATTTACAAAAAGCATGGTTTTATTTCATATTCTTTTAATACATTTCCTTTAACTGCAGACCAGGTGGCTGCCATTGTTGTCAGTCATGTGATATGGATGGCTCTCCCTATTTAAATACCACACTTTCCCCATTCTTTATGGCAATCATGTCTGCGTAATAAGATAATTTCCTCCCCAGACATTCACTAATCAGGGTGAGTAATTAAGACAAAGCTTTTTAATTGCTTACCACAGGGCAGTGTGATAAGGAATCAATGTGTTCAGTAAATTACGCCAAGATAACAGAGCTAGAACTCATATAAATGGCTAATTATGCAGCTGTCCAAAAATTATACAAAATATATATACATATATAAAAAAAAAATACAGAACTATACTTTTGAAATATGTGTTTTATATCTTATACTCGTATTACAAATGGTGGGAAAAATCCTAGATTTCTAATGCATTTAATATCTTGTTATTTTAATTTATTTCTTCAATATATTGACATTTTTAGGTTTTTGTTTTAGGGCGATTTCATGCACTTGGAGATAGAAAAAAAAGACAGCATTTTTCTCCACTTTCACCCAAGTTGTGACATGCTTGTGTGCAGCTGTACAGTAGTAACGCTGTCACAGAGGATTTGGTGGATTGCCAATGAACACTCTGAACATGTATGTGCAGAATAAAGGAAGTAAAAATGAGTTAAAGACACATACAATAATAATAATAATAAAAAAAAATAATACAATACAAAAATGACTAAAGGATAATGGTTAAAGCTAGAAGAAATATTCAAAATTGCTTTTGCACAAGTTGCCAGGTAAAGCAGGCGTGTTGTGACATCATAAGCAGCCATATGATGTATGTGTTGCAATACTTCGACTGGAAACAAGATTTTTAGCAAATTTCCCCCCGGGAAAATTACATTTCCTCTGGGAAACTGCATAAATTGTTTAATCAACCATATGTAACAGCATGAAGGATATGCGGTGCTCCGAGCAGTACAGTTACATTAATAATGACACACTGGGGTGAGGTTAAGTACAAGGCAACATATAACAATACGCCTGAAAAGGAGAACTAAGCAGTCTTGAAGGCTTACAATCTAACGCTATTCAGTTAGCCAATAATTTTACCAAATTTGCTACTTTTCTTTCCATGGTTCACATGGTACCATTCCATGTCTCCATCTACAGAAGGTATACTTATTTTGTGGCAACGGTTCCAGAACAGATGTCTAGAGGCTGCTCAGCTCTTGACATCTGTTCTATGAGAAATATTGGGTCAGGAAAAAAAACAATATGAGAAATATTGAGTAAGAAAAAAATCTAATATGAGAAATATTGCGTAAGGAAGACTTTATGAGACCCGGCAGGAATGAGCGACTGTCCCCTGTGTCTTAAAGTATTGTTTGGAGTTGTGAAGTACGGTAACCAGATGGCTTCTTCACCCAGGGATACTTATGAAAAATGCATCATAAAGGGCAACAACGATTTCAATATATCCTGGGAGCAGGCATTTTCTTTAACGTTCTCCATTTATGGTGCCATTGGGTCACCATATCTTGAAGGGGTAGTAATTCCTGATCTTAGGATCACTCAAGATCATTGTCATCTTTACTAATCACTGTTTTTGTAAACCAAGCAGCATTTCTCCTCGGTAAAGTGGCATTGCCTGGCACCGTACACACAAACTTATAGAAAAACTCGGAAGAAACGTGGAAGCTACGGACGGAGTCTTCAGGTAAAGACTTATGGAGAACTATTATGGCCAACATCGGCCTCAGATCTGTCAAACTGTCAGTTTTTTTGACCGTTGCCTTTCAAATTATCAGCAAACCTACAAGCCACATAAGAGAGAACATTCCATTATTGCTGATGATCTAATGTACCCTGGAAACTTGCAGTAAGTCTTATGATAATTCCCTAAAATAGTCGATATTGTGACTTTAGAATGACCAGCAGCAGCTTATTAAGTCCCAATTCACAAAGCGGAAAACTCGAGAACATAATTCTCAATTAAAACGTTACTAAACAGGATTAGTTGTGGAACATTAGATACAAGATGGTTGCAATCAAAACATTTACTGTCATGAAAAAATATAAGTTTTCCACATCGGTTGCTACACCCAGTCATTACAGGAAGGAAATCGTGGAAATGGCGTATTACAGATTAATACCAAAGGAAAATAAATGGAATAGGAAAGGGTAAATATCGTGGTTTTATTACTGATACGTCTAACCTTTAACCCCAGTGATTTATACAGTAATGTAAGTTACATTGACATTTGCCCCAATAAACTCCCTTTATCTGTAGACCTGGCGGCCACCATTGTTGTCAGCCGTGTGATATTTACTTAACTGATCAAAAACCACATTGAGCTGATTCTTTATGGTAATGCTAATGGAGTCCATTACCCTATAGGCTGAAAGTCGGACTGGGTTATAAAGACTGAGTAATTCTATTGTTTAGCACAGGCAGTATGATAACGAGTCAATGGTCAGCTGCCCGAAAACATTATATTCTACAAGAAATACTTTAAGAAATACTTTTGAAAACATATTTTTATCTGATAAGGATAATAAAAAGGGGTGGGAGATCCCCTTTAAAGATGACCGATGTGTAATGGATTATAAATGTCAGTATGAGATGATCTGGTATGAAGTAAGTCCTAATATTTTTTTTCCATTGGCATAGATCATGGTGACATCAGCATGCACTGACATTAGTTCTGTCTGGAGGAAAGTTCCTTGATCTAAAATCAAGAGCATCAATTTCCAGAAAGAGCTAGAAGTTCTCTTAAAGTGGACTCATCCCTTCACCACCTTCATCGCTTGTTTCTGTAAGTCCAACTTGTTATGTGATGCATTACTTGGTATGTGCTGTTTACCCGTTGTTGGCCTTGGGTAACTAGGACTAGGGTGACCGGTCCAGGGGGCGATTGCCCCTCTGCTGTGCTGCTTCTCAATAGGCCAGTTACAAGGGAGATCTCGGATCTCTTCAAACAGCCAATTTACAATAAGGAGAGCCAGCATGCGCTCCATAGGATGACAAGGAGCATCGGGATATGATGTCACAGCGGCCACAGAGGGGGTTGCTGCCGATGGTCAGGCTTAGGGCAGCAACCAAATGAAATAGACTGCTGCACGTATACATTGCATACTGCTATCTCACATATAGAAAGTGCTGTCCTGCAGCTCATGGGAGGAAGAAACTCACTGAATTGATGAGTTTACTATACATGCCACATACTGCAGGGTAACACGTGCCGGTCAACTGTATATAAAATGTATATGTGCTCTGGACTGATGTCAGCTTTAAAGGTACATTAAATAAAGCCATCCGAATAGGTGACTTTATATGCTGAAGCCAATATATAACTATATATATATATCTATATATATATCTCTCTATATATATAGATATATATATATATTAAGCATGACATGTGCCAGTTACTCATCAGTAATTTCAAGGAAAGAGCATTTTTGGTATTTAGTTCCTGCCTTGTAAACCGATGCCGTTGCAGGCTATTTACTAGATTGTACGTATAACTTTACAGCACAGAGATTACTATATTAGTCATAAATATACAAGAAATCCAGTGTGTGTGTGTCGTGTGTGTGTGTGTCGTGTACATGGTTTCAACGTGAAAACAAGCGTTGCCTGGGAGATTTTTTTAGTAATTCTTGCATGGCCTAAATGACTCACCGACGTATATCCAAGGTAACCAACCTCAGCACCGCTCTTCATGTAGTTTACTTACATAAATGTATACTCTGTGGGGCTTATTCACTAAGTAACACACTAGCCAGCACATTAGGGGGCCTACATTAGTAGCTGTACCGTGAAGCCACTCATCCGCCTGTATATATTTTTATTTTTAGACGTCCGTAGTGCTTTACAAGTAACATAAGGGAAGGTTCAATAAGAGCAGTCATATAACAGGTACCATGGTTGACAGATATTTGGATCAGGGTGAGATAGGAAAGTCCCTGCCCCTCAGAGCTTACAGTCTACGCGGCTAAACGAGGCCTAAGACTGATAAATCTGTTCTTGCGTTTCTAGTTTCTCGGCAAACTCAGCGGCTACTCATTATAATGTTCTGCCACAATAAACGTAAACGTAAGATGTCTTTTCTTTATAGAGCTTACACTTGCTCCATGCATTATGCTAGACAGCGTATGGATCAAACAGTATTTAGAATTTTGTATTTAGAATCGATTTGTGTTTCTATGCGTTGTCCAGAATTACCATTAGTTCTGTTCCGCAAAACCCCTTTATCATGTGTTTGTTATACAGACTTGTGTCTCATGTCGTGACTGGCGTGTCATGCGGTGACTGGCGTGTCATGCGGTGACTGGCGTGTCATGCCGTGACTGGCGGTAAGGTTCCTTGGAAGACTTTCGGCGGAGGGCATACTTTACTCTGAGGAGTGACTATCCTCTTGTAGCCGTTAGGCTAAGCGTAAGTGGGCAACATTGGTCAAGGACCTCCCGTGAGATCTGATTCCCATTCTTGGCTTCACACATTGAGGTTTATTCACTAAAGTCCGAGTTCATTTTCTAACGTTCATCACACATTATGGTTGGGCCAACCAAGCCAAATTTTGCTGGCCCTGTATAATGCATATCTTAATGCCGTGTTCCCTATTACCCCACCTGCTAACGTCTCCTTTACCGAATAAAACCCTGTATGGGGCTGATTAGAACTCTGAGGCCGGAATACAAATGATGCTCATGCAGTAAAATACACCCCTTCCTATAAAGGTGACCCCAGTAGAGGATTTACACCCAGGCGACCCCCCAAGTCCCGGCTCCACCATCACAAAAAGTCCATCAGCACGGGCAGAAATCGAACTACTGGAACTTTCAATCTTGCCAGTAGTGATGTCCCCCGGCCGTGACGCAGCAGATGCTGATAGGACGAAGGCTGCCGGAGACACGCGCGTCACAGGCCGCGGTCTCCGCCCTCTCCCGGAGTGGCAGGGAGGCGGGCTCTCTGGAGCTGTACACAGGCGGCTCCGGTTCCACTTCCTCATAGTGGTCGCTGTGGCTGACGGCCGCTCTGACCGCGCTGTCTGCTCGCCCGCTGCCCGGTGGAGGAAGTGGGAGAACTCGGTGAGTGACAGACCGGGAGTCTCTTTGTACGGGGGGGGAGGTGGGGTTAATTAACTCCCTGGTGGCCGCGGCCGCACTTGTCTAAAAGTTCCGGGTGACGAGGGTTAACCCTTTGGGTGCCTGCAAGGTGTGTGATACCAAGTTTTATCAGCCCATTTAAATGTAAAGGTTTTTTTTTATTTATTATTAACCCTTTCGGGGTGGGGAGGGTTAGTTCTGTGTCTGCGTGGTGTGGGGATTTTACAGTGCATCTCTGCAGTCTGAAGCTGAGTACCCCAGCTGGTAGTAAAACGCATTAGACACCCCCTCCTTTGGCACCTGGTTGCTACCACAATCCAAGGGTTAAAAAAGTTTTTTCTTTTACCCCCAGTTTTTATTCCCTAACAAACTGGGAAGTGACCCCCCCCCCACACACACACACATAAAAATGCAAGCGCTAATGGTCTGGCCATCCCTTCTGCCACACAAAGGGTTAACATGGTGAGAGTGGGGGGTATGTTGTCAATAGTCAAGCTGTCACCCTCTTCCTGTGTGTCCCACATTGTGGGCAGAGTCACTGTGCTCCTACCCCCTCTCCTCTGCCCCCACCCTCCATCTGCCTCCTCCTTCACACTGCAGTTGTGGGAAGGATTGGGGCTGCTGCTTCCTCTCTCCTGTAAGGTCCAGGATCTTGGTTTCTGTCTGCATGTCCCTGGGTGACCCCTCTGCACCTTCAGACTGTCCCCTGGAGCCAGGAGACCGGGCAGGTAGCGCTCGCTGTGGGTATGAGGCTCTCTCTTCGGGACTGGGGTTAGATATTCCCAGGGTCAGGGTCCCACCAAACCTGCATTCTTTGTCTCGCTATCTAATGGATAAGCAGATGTGAAACCCCTGGGGCAAGCGACAATAAAGCCCTTTCCTGCTTCTTTAGCTCTCCCCAGACTTCTTTTCTGTCAATCATTAATGGAGATAATACCTCTTATGTTGGCCTTTTCTTTTTCTGTCCCAAAGCAGCTGATAAAGTTATAAGTCCGTCTTATAACTTGCCTTATTAGTTACGATCTGACTCTGAACTCTGCTTCTGGAATGAGGGCTTGTTTTAGAGGGCAGTTGATAAATGGAACAGCCTCCCAGCAGACATGGTAGAGGTTAACACAGTAAAGGAGTTTGAAACAAGCATGGCGTAGGCATACGACTCCACATCGGGAAGAGCTGGCAGAATGGTTCTGCTGGCGTCAAATCCTATAATTGGGCAACCTGAGGCCTGCTAGGTGATGATGGAAGTTACAAACCCACAACTGCTGGAGGCGGACAATTTTCCAAACCCCCTATAAACACAGCTACAGGATTTCACCCGTACACGGGAAATACCCTTTACATAGAGGAGAGAGCGCTATATTTAATAGGTGCGGAGATACTTGTATATCAGGTGATACTCTAAGAGTATAGGACCACAAGTGATGGTGGTAGATACATGGAATAGTCTTACAGTAGGAGTAATGCAGGTTCATTCGGTAAGACAGTTTAGTAGAAGCGGGATTCTAAACTCGATTGCTCAGGGCCCTCCTCACCTTCTGTTTCTGTAAGTCCAAATTGGTGTTCTGCCCGGTTTGCCCATTGTATGGTGCTATATTAATCAAAAAATAATAATTTGGGGTACATAAAAAAGGCCAATAATGGAAAAAGACGTTCGAAATGGATGAGCCAAAAAACGTATCTGCTGTTAAATCCTCGCTCTCTGGTTAATATATCTCTGTGTCTAAGCATCTTTGTTGTTTAGCTATAGGTTGTAAGCTTTACCTAATGTGTCGGTTTGTCAGTCTGTCAATTCTCCTCTTGTCAGACCCCGTGAATATATGTATTGTAAAAAGCGCTGCGGAAATTGTTGGCGCTATATAAATAAAAGATAATAATAATAATAATAATAAAAGATGATAATTTGCTTTAATAGCTGTATAATTGGTTAGTTACATTTTGTAACTTTTCTGGGGCCTTGATTGAAACATTGCAGTTCTTTTATATAAAACACCATTATTTTGTGTAAGTATGTAAGCGTGCGTTTTTCTGCCCGTCCCTTCGATGGCTATTAATTGGTCGATAATCTTCGTGTCGAAGGAGCCGTATCTGTGATGTAATACGCGGTAAGTAGGATAAAGGGATTCTCTTTGCTCTGCTCTTCGGTAAGGAGGAGATATTTGTTGCCGTGTAATTTCGGGGGTTAAGGTTGATTTAGAAATCCATTTAAACTCTTCTTACAGGAGAATGGAAGTGTCGGGGTCTCCGTTGATATTTCTTGACATGTATGTGTTCTATAGGATGGGGGGGGGAGGGGATCCTAACGCAAGGTGCTTATAATCTATAATGGAAGCCGATGCGCCGTGCGGAGAGCTGAACAGCAGCATGTGGTGAGAAGGAGGTGCAGTCATTCCTGTTTGCTTCAGTTGGTTTCTAGTATGTTAACCCTTTGAATGCCAGGGGCATATGTATTACATTTGAAACGTTGATCTTGGTGGCGAGCGGCGGGAAACAAATTCCCTAACGTTCTATGTACTTAAAAGTTACATAAGGGATGCGGCTCGTCTGAACCACATCTGCAACAAATTTGTGCCTTTGCCGTAATGAAAACATCTGTCCGGAGCTCTGGACTATTGAAATTTAAGCAATGAGGTTTATTGCAGGAAGCGCATGCTTTGCCGTGTCATATATGATGCCACCAAACACGTGAACACGCCTGAGGTTGGCCATACCTTATCATCTGTACATTTTTTTATTTTTTTATTTTTTTGGTTAATGAAATTATTTATTTGTTGTTGTTGAAACATTTAGGCACTTTTTTATGTATTATTTGAGGAGTAAATTTGGGACATTTCGTATAATTAAATCGATTTCATGAATCTGTCTTTTAAGACTCCTTACCAATTCTTTTTACTGATGAATTCCAAATGGAACACTGGAATTATGATCTGGATGATATTTAATTTTAAAACAGTCTTTTTGATTCATTCTGGTGAAGTTTTATTAAGTATTGAATATAAAAAACTGCAGTAAAAGCCCCCGTCTTTTGGGTCGGTGTCATTCTCCTTGGCAGATTTGCTCCAGGTTTTTAAGGTTTGATGGATATCTCTTGTGAAGAGCAATTTCCAAATAACTCCACGGATTGTTAATGGGATTGAGATTAAATTATTGGCTGGGCCTTTTGGTTCTTTAGCCGCTAGATGTATTCTTGACCTTGGGATCATTGGCCTGTTGAAAGGTGACTTTCCTCCTGAGCTTGGGAAGTGAAGTAGGTTCTCTTGCCTCGTTTCCCTGTATATCTTCAGACTATTCTTTCATTTTAAGAAGATGCTCAGGCCTTGCTGGTGGAAAGCATTCTGCTCCCATACATAGCGCTTTGAGTTATGGCCAAAACGCCCTATATTGGGCTTGTGCCCACGTTGTAGAAGGGGAGCTCTCTAGTTTTCTGGCATTCTCAGGTGTTACGCTTCAGTAACTGCTTTTTTTCCCACCCTTGCATAAAGACCTGTGATATAGAGGATATATATATATATATTTCAACAAAGGGATGACCAGCCATTATTCTACTCCCAGCCACTGAACTCGGCAGATCCTTCAGAGTGCTTGCTGACTTCTTTCTGGCTTCTCTTACAAGTCTTCTGTTTGAGGGCCGCTCCTTTCTTGGCAGGGCCTGCATGAGCGACGTTCTTCTGCTCACCGCGATATCCAAATATTTAGCTGTTATTTTGTGCCTCTTTCTTAACTTATGCATCACTTTGTTACTTTTGTAGAATACTCTTTGGTCTTCGTTTATCCAGATTGTAAGATTATTTGTGCAGGGCCCTCCTCACCTGTTTCTGTGTCATCTTGTTATGTTATACTAGTTATCTCCTGTCTACCCATTGTACAGCGCTGCGGAATCTGATGGCGCTATATAAAACAATAAATAATAATAATTTACCTTCACATCCACAGCCTGTGTAATGATCTTGTGGGTTTTTTATGCTGAAATATGTAACAAATTTAATGGTTAACAGTAAAGTGCCCCCATTCCTCCGTCTGTAATGGAGTAATATGAGAGAATCTGGAAGCGCTCTGAACGTTGTTTGGCTGGGGAAAAAAAATATGATTTTCTCTTTAAATGTAGGGGATTATTTACATAATCAGCTTTTGCTTTATAAATACATAATCTGGGTAGTTTAATTTCCTTGTCCAAAAAGCCAATAATTAGGTTTTTATACTCATCATTTTTATGAGGTTACTGGGTTCTGAATGATTCTCCCTTTAAAATCCAACTTGTGTTCCCCAACCGGGGTTCTCGGGACAATTGAACTCATTGATTGAAGGTTCTACCCCAGCAAGCTGAGTAATGCAAAGCCGACTCGGCGAGATGACGTTCACGGATTCTTCACATTCTAAATGTGTCCTTTCTTGTGCAGAAAAGCTTGTAATGTAATTATTATTATTACTATATTTTATAGATTGTGAGCAGATTCCATGTTACAATGAGGGAGAATACAGAATTAGTAATAGCCTGAAGACTTGTGAGAAAAAGGCTGCAATCTTCCCGAGGAACGACACAAAGTGTATGTGAGACCAGGTAGTTAGAATGTAGTTCTGGGTGAGACCAGGTAGTTCAGGTAACTTGCAAACTCCTATTGTGTGAATACAGCTCTTGATGGCCGGCGCATATAAATTCCGTGAAGCGTTTCCTTGGTCAAAATGCCGGGACGTACAGCTCTATAATGTGACATTAATCTGTAAACGCGCTAGAATGCTTAAATCCGTCAACGTGAAGGATTTATCGTTGGCCACGTAAAAGATCAAAATGTCGGCATGAGGCTTGCTGGCCTTTGGTTACAGAGAGATCGCTGCATTAAGTTGATCAGCGCATGCCGCTCTGTAGCACCCATCTGTGTTTCACGGGCAGCCTTGCTATCTACAGTCCTAAATAAAGGTTTCTAGTCCGTTCCAGCACCAGGCTGGGCGGCCCTCCGGCTCCTGGTGCTTTTTTTGTACATGAGCCGTTGCTGCTGTAAATGAGAGATAAAAATGATGAAAAGGGGCGAGACAATGCACATCGCTAAACGTTTTCTATCATCGCCTGAATCTCACTAAATCAAATTATTTCACAGGTTCCTTTTTAACCACCAAATACTTCCTTTTCCTGTTAATTTATTCTGATTGATTGCTGTTGTGAGGGTGCCTTGTGCCAGTTTAACCTGTTGGCATCCATAATGAGTTTTGGGGTTGCATTAAATCCATAGACAGCATGGGCTTGTCATGCCAGTAGGTCACCTGGATGCTTTCAGGAATCGGGTTTGCAGATGTAGAATGACATAACTTCCAACCCGATTGTCGATGACATCACACACCCCTGGCATTGCACTGATGCCCCACAGCATGAAGTGGTAGCCCAGACGGAGGTGACTTGGTGTTTCATGGACAGCACGTTTTCCAGAGCCATAGCTCTTTGGTAGAACACAAATGCGATCCTTTAAGCTGATTAGATTATTACGGCTGGGAGTTGCTGCATGTTTTGTCCACTTTGGTTTTGTCTTGTTATCCTTCTCTAATACCTATTGCTGTGATGTAATAAATTGAGCTAATGATGCGGCAGTGGCTTTTTTTAATCTTCTTTTTCTGCAGCAATTAGCCCTGGTGTTTACTGGATAAAGAAATATTTCCAATAGAAACTGCGAAGGTTTCCCAGTGTTGGTGTTGAATATACATTGTATCCTGGTTTTTAAAAATCAGCTGTGCCTATGTCACCTATATACATTATATTGTGATGTAATATATATATACACATGACCCTGCAATCGTTTGGGGTCACTTAGCTGTTTTCATGAAAAAAAGGACATTTCTTGCTGTAACAAAGGGTTTTCTTACGATCAATTGGCCTTTTAAACTTAAGCTTGGATTAGTGAACACAACGTGCCATTGGAACACAGGAGTGATGGAGTGATACAAGGCCATTGGAACAAAGGAAGTGAGGGACGTGATAAAGGGCATTGGACAAGGAGTGATGGGAGTGAGAAAAGGGCCATTGGAACACAGGAGTTGATGGAGTGATAAGGCCTATTGGACACAGGAGTGTATGGAGTGATAAGGGCCATTGGACACAGGAGTGATGGGAGTGGATAAAGGCATTGGGACACAGAGTGATGCGAGTGATAAAGGGCCGATTGAACACAGGACAGTGAATTGGGAGTGATAAAGGGCGCATTGGGACACAGAGTGATGGGAAGTGATAAAGGGCGCATTGGGGACAACAGAGTGATGGAAGTATAAAGGCCATTGGGACACTCAGGAGTGAATGGGAAGGATACAAGGGCCATTGGGCCACAGGAGTGGGATGGGAGTGATAAAGTGCCATTGGCGACACAGGAGTGATTGGAGTCGATAAAGGGCCATTGAACCAGGAGTGATGGGAGTGATAATGGCCCATTTGGACACAGGAGTGGATGGGAGTGATAAAGGGCCATTGGGACACAGGAGTGATGGGATGTGGATAAAGGGTGCCATTGGCAGAGGAGTGATGCGAGAGAGTAAAGGGACATTGGAACACCAGGATTCGATGGGAGTGATAAAGGTCCATTGGGACACAGGAGTGATAGGAGTGGTAAAGGGCCTCTGTCCGCCTATGAAGATATTCCATTAACATTTCCCAAGCTACAATAGTCCTTTAAAACATTAATGCAGTCTATACTGATATTTTAATTGACAAAATTTGCTTTTCTACCAAAGGCCAAGGAGATGTCCGAGCGACCCGAAGCTTTTGAACTGAATTGATTGAGCCAAATTTGCCGATTTGTGCAAAACACGCCGCTTCAGTCCGCATTTTATTCTGCAGCGATAAACCAAATCAGTTGCGTGTTCTGCATGTGATGTTTATTTACATAAATGTAGATCTGGACCTTTAGTGAAAAGCTCTCGATGAGCCCTGCGGACGGTTCTCCCGATTAAGCAGATCTGTAGCCGGTGACTGTTCGCCGGCTGTGTCGTTGCTTGTACGTTTGCTTGTACGTTTGCTTGTACTTTGCTGGGGTGTAGGCTGTATGATGCAGCGTTTTTTGACTCTTCGTGCTCGAGATATTTTAGAATTCCAAGGGCACGAAACATTCTGCTCTGTGTTAATCTCCGCATTCAGATTTGCTGTTCTTCCTTCCACGTTTGAGGACAAATACACAATGTCCTGAATTTCAGACAGATTGACTTGTTTAATATTAAGAGATGTTTTTTTTCTCTTCTCCTTAGGATTTGCACGCTTTCCAACACTAGCGATCATAATGATTCTTCCTGTTTGTCTAAAGAGGTGAATCGTTTTAAGTGAATATGGCTGACAAAAGTGGCAAGCCGTTACCTGGACCTGCATTTATCGAAGTCGAATATGACTATGAGTACGAGTACAAAGGCAAAAAGATAGTTATAAAACAAGGCGAAAAATACATATTGATGAAAAAGTCAAATGAAGATTGGTGGCAAGTTAAAAAGGAGGAGAACGCCCGACCCCTTTATGTTCCTGCTCAATATGTGAAAGAAGTTGGTCGAAAAGCTTTGATGCCTCCGGTCAAGCAGGCAGTGCTGCCAAACAGCCCTCTGAAGGTCATGCAAGGGCTGCAGAGGTCAACAGAGAATATTAACAAATCGCCAGAGCTTTCGAGTTTCGGGAAATCCTCGTCATTTAGAGATGCCAACCAAAACATTGGACCTAGCAGTAGCCCCGGCCAGGCAAGAGGACTGACGTTGGACCTCGTGCACAATAACGGCAAGCTAAGCGGTGATTTGCATTCGCCGAAGGCCTCGAGCAGGAGTCCCTCTGCGCTTCACTTCCCCGGCCCGGACATGATGGACGTAGAAAAGACTGGTTTCGCAAATGACTGCTCTGGAGATTCAGCCGGAGAAAGTTCGGAACGGATACCCCTGGATTCAGAGTCTGGAGATGAACTTAGTAGCAGCTCAACTGAACAACTGCAGGTAAGACCGTATTCCCAGAGGAGCCACAAAACATTATATATCTGATATATATATAGCTATATATATATTATTATATATTAATTTATAGTGCTCTGTATTTATCTTCAAATATGTTTGCTTTATTTATGTGTGGTCAGAGAACTGAAGACTCGCGTTGTTGCGATCACTGGTTTACCCAATAATGTGGTTGGTGCCTGGAAGTTATAGGAACAATTATTACTGGTAACATGCAGCCTTTTAAGCTCATAGGGGTTTGAGATTTGTGGTAGGTGGGAAACTAGGCACATAAAGGTGAGCCATACGTTCCATGCTCCATGTTTTATTATTTTATTATTGTAAAGCTGCTCTGAAGTTAAGAGCGGTTGTAGAATAAGCTTTTAATGGGTTTGTCTAATGGTTTGAAATGTTGCCTCGTGGTATACTATGTATAATGAATGGTCCTTGGAATATATATATAACTTCCACATAAAGCAGTAGTTAACAATAGATATGGGTGACACACCTGAACCCCAAGCTTAGTTTATGCTAAAGTCAAAACTTTAGTAAATTTCTGTTCATCAGGGTGGGAATTTGGTTATTGAACAGTAATACACTAACCATGCAAGTGCTTTTAAAAGGGTTTGTCCTAGTTGGTGTTGTATGATCCTCTTCACATGAAGCTACTGGTCAAAAGTTTGGGGCCGCGGTGGTAGAGTGCGTTTAAGGGTACAGTCTTTATTTATTTATTAGTAAACGTGCTTAGTAAAATTACATAATTTTATATTTTATTTTTGTTTATTCGCTAAAGGGAATGCCTGCAGGAGAATTGTGTTTTCTATTCCTTCATAATAAAAAGTTCCTGTGGCCCTGTGTTCAACGGATGAGGAAAGCATTCAGAAATCTCACTGATTTAACTATGCATTATACAGGGCCAGCCATGGTTTTCCTGCAGCAGGCGCTCGCTGGGTATGGACGTTCACAATGTATAGCGAAGTCACAAACTCTCCTATCAACTGTCTTTAGTGAATAGACTTGAACGTGATGCAGCGATGCTTACTACTTGTAGTGAGTGTAAGTGATGGAGGGTGACGGCTGGACGTTGACGATCCTTTGATCCTCCCTGCTGTGGGTAACTCGTGGGTAACTCGCTGATCTCAGTAATTCTGTTTTTGTTTGTTTGATGGGGTGTACGCCGTATGCTGCATCTGTCCCTATGAAACATAACTGATTCACCTTTCTGACTCATCGTATCGCAATGCCCAAATACCATTCATTGCTACGAGCAACGGCATTTTAAAGGCAAATGATCACTTAGTTAACCTTTTCTCCCTGAGCCACATCTCCGTAACATAACATGACCCGGGCATAGTGCAGGTATCGTTTTAGGCTATTTCTTTGTATTTGCCCCAACTTGCCAAACGATCTGTTTTACTTAGAAATGCCTCTTTACCCGCAGCTGCTGCCCACTTGCGGTCAGGCAGCCCCTCTATGTGCATTTTCCCCCGGCAGCAGGGGCCAATCCTTTTTGTGCCTTAGGCCCAGTAGTCCATTAAAGGCTTATGTACGATACACTCGAGTAGCCGGCCCAAATTTTTAAAAGAGAGGCGCGGGAGTGCCGCTTGCTTTAATGGTTTTCTACCACGACTGCGTGAAGGGTTTTCAGAATCTTTTATAATGTAAAGAGGCAGCCTCTTTACATTACTAAAATAAAGAACTGGGCACTTTTTAATTGGGGGGGGTGGACTAGACAGGCATGCAAAAATGATGGTGTAAAAAAAGATGAAACGAGGGACATAGAATAAAATTAGTGATATGAAGTAATAAATGCAAACAAATGAATGGGGCAGATATATAAAGGGGCAAGTGGCAACAGAACAGGAGAGGTAGAGGCATGTGGCACAGAAAATGAATGAAGCTCGAAACAAAAGAGAGAGGAATGAATGAATAAGAGTGGAATCCGGGTATCGCGTGTCTGGTAAATGGTCGATGAAAGGCGCTTCTGCTGAAGGCTCTATTTGTACGTTAAAAACGACTTTATTCTTCTTATTAATGTCTTACGAAGTTTAGTTTTCACGGAATGAAAAAGATACAAGGATTTGTGGACCCGAAGAGGGACGTCTCCTAAAAAGGCATTAAAGTGACAAGAAAATGCAAATCGAGAAATCTCCTAGGTTCTTGTGATTGTAGGAAAAATATGATTTTTAAGTTTTGCTAACCTTCAAAAATCTATTGGGTCGCCTGCCGCCAGCCCGCTGTTCGATTTCATTGACTAAGATCGTGAATGCTTTATGTGTAACGGCTGCAAAATTCTAGGAATCCACTGCAGTCATACCATAAATCTAGCAAACTCCAAATATTAACAGGCGCGAGCAGGCCTCGACAAGTGCTTCGTAAGACTGAACAGGACTGCGCTGCAGGACTAAATGCTCTGTTACCTGTAAACGGCTTAACCTATATCTGTGGCTGCGAAGAATGAAGCAAATTCTGGTGGTGGGGGTTGGGGACTTTGCCTTTTTTTTTTTTTAAATATTTTTTATTTATATTTTTTTTTTGTGAATGTGCTGTTTTTTTTCACATACGTGCTATCGTTCAAAAGTTTGGAGTCACCACGAAATTTCCTTGTTTTTATAAAAAAAAGCGCATTTTGTTCATTAAAATAACATGAAATCCAGCGCAGACGGCTATTGTAGCTGGAAACGGATGTTTAATGGAGTCTCTTCGTAGGCGTACAGAGGTCCTTTATCACTCCCATCACTCCTGTGTTCCAATGGCCCTTTATCACTCCCATCACTCCTTTGTTCCATTGGCCCTTTATCACTCCCATCACTCTGTGTTCAATGGCTTTTCATCTCCATCACTGTTCCAATGGCCCTTTATCACTCCCATCACTCCTGTGTTCCAATGGACCTTTATCACTCCCATCACTCCTGTGTTCCAATGGCACGTTGTGTTCGCTGATCCAAGTTTAAGTTTAAAAGGCTAATTGATTGCTAGGACCTTTTGAAGTTATGTTACCGCTAGAAAAGTGGCCCCAAACGTTTGAATGCTTATGTTATGCGTATATCCTGTTTCCAAAAAAACGATGATGTACAAAATACACTAAAAATGAAAAAATATTGGAACATTATTTAACTACACGTGAAAAGGCGAACATCCCGTTCCAGAGGTTTTTAAGACCAGGAATACTCCTGGTTAGCTGTGGTGGTTTTCTAACCCCTTCCCTCCACTCCCTTTAATATGGACAATATGCTTTAAATCCAATGGCAGTAATGTTCTGGTCCATCTTCCGAATGTCACGAGACGGATTGCTTTATAGAATACATTGGTTTCCGGGACTGTAACTAAGGCTTCCTTTTGGTTCTGCCAGAATACAGAAAAACATTGGCCAGTATAAGAAAACAAGTGATTAAAAATGTTGCCTTCTGCACCAGTATATGTAAGGTGCTAATATTCTTGTTATCTTATTCTTGCTGTTAATATTTCCCCTCCCCCGCTGTAATGGCCGTTACAGTATCTGCTGCCATTCGGTTATTGCTGTCACCGCTTGCTTAAAGCCCTTTAACTGTTTTTATCTAAAGTATGTTCCTCGCAGGCTTCCTTAGAACCTGGACCAAGGACTCCTGTTCTCTTTCAGTCCTGGTGGGGCTGATAATTGTTCAGCTGCTTCTCATGTGCTGAGCTTCATTTGGTTGGAAGCTGCTTTAGCCATGTTGTACAGCGCCGTGAAATATGTTGGTGCTTTAATATAGAATAATAATAATAATGCTTGGCGAGCAGACCCAGTAGTGTTAAAGAAACATTTATTGCTACTAAAGTCTGCCGCAGTCAGATGTGTGATAAGGGCTTTCGGGCTATTGTTTGCAGTGAAACCAAACACAATGTTCTCGTTCCCGGCTGGGAGTGTTGTGTGTTTGGTTTCATATCTGCGTAGAATACACCGTGGGAGATACTCGCTCAGCTGGAGCTTCTTGACCCGTGTAGGGGGGGGGGTTAAAGGTTATTAACTCTTTAAAGGAGGCCTCACACTTTTTAGTTTGGCCATTTACAGCTAGCCTCTCAAATGGCAAAGGATCTTGGGTAGGCGACTGCTCGTATCAAACGTAGAAATGCACTATAACGATATATATTACACGTGCAATAATGAAAGGACAGGTATGGCGTTCATTCCCCTTTAAGTCACATTTTCCCTTTAAGCAGAAAGCTGTATGAGGTTGATGGGATATTTGTGGTCTGGCTCAATAGAGGAAATGCCTGGGTACAAATAAGGAGAAAAATAGAACTACTTTGTTTCTTTTTAGTCATATCTCTCATTGTGTGTTTTCTGTAAATGAACGAAATGGCTTAGCTGTAGAATAATCGGCTACTAAGTATTCAGATTTATCAGCAAACGTGAAGTGACGTCCGAAAATAACCCTCTTAAAGTAATGTTAATGAATCTATAAAAACATATTTAGAAATGGAAGTTTAGGGAGTTATTTAGCGTTCGACGCCTGCGAGCGGCGCATGTCTGGATACTCAGAGGGGTTTTAATGTGTTTTAATTTTCTCTGCCAAGTATGAAGACCTCTTTTAATGAGACAGCGGTTTAGGACTTGAGCCAAGTAGCTTCCTGCGTGTGTCCCATCAGATATTTATTTTATTAATAATTATGCTCTGACCTCATTGCCCAGTCTTGCGCGGGGGGGGGGGGGGCTCCGTGCATTGATTCCTATGAATCTCTATACGCTTTACATTAATTTTACGGTGACGCTTGGGTGTTATACGCAGAATGGACTGTAATACGCTCTTAATAAGAAAAGGGGCTGGAGTGTTTCTTTCACATAATAACCTTTTAATAATCTCACGGTATCTGCATGTTTAGTCCTCCCCATTCAGACATGTATTCCTTGTTGTTAAACGTCTCGTCTGACTTTGCTGAAAGGTTATGTGTTCTGGCAGACTCTGTGAAGTGGAGATAGCATTAGATAACATTAGAACGGGAAATTAAAGGTACAGTTTAATATCTGTGACGCCCCTGCAATAGAAGAACGAACGTTTAAAATGCTCTGAAAAATGTATTTTTTTTCTGCCATGATATCATTTCTTGCCACTGATTGGCTGCAGACCTTGCACATGCGCCACGCGGTCTAGACAGATCCCTGCTGACGCGGTGAATACATCACGTGCCGAATACATCTCATGGAGGGCATTTAGCTGGGGAGAGGGGCATTCAGGCTATGCAGAAATGTAAATGGACAGCGCGCCCATCGTATGGAGTAAAGCGCATGCAGCGGCTGGAGCGTCCCGCTAACTGGTTTGTTTCTGCCAATTCTTCACACAGATCTCAGCTTTTATAATGAAAACAGTCCTTTTACTTTTAAACCCAAAACCATGACGCCTTCAGTAAAACCCGTCGGGTATTTAGTTCTGAAAGCTGTGGCGTTGCCTCGTCTCCTGCAGCCGGGGTTCCTTGTGTCCCTTAACCAGCAAAGATGTATCCCAACGGCACACGGAGTGGGGTTATAATTATTGCTTTTAGACAAATCAGAAAAGTAACTTATTTTTTTCTTTCTTTCTGAGCTTTATAGTTCAGTGATGCAAAGGCCGTGCCTAGCCCCGTGTTACACCTTCTATTTATTTAACGAGCGGCGACTGTAAATGTCAAGGTAAATGACTGTATACGGCGTTCCGTTACTCGTTTGTCCCGTGCCGCGTCAGTGCTTTATGGCAGGAGAATCACTAAAGCCGGGTGTCCTGCTAGTCTCAAGGCCTGTGTGAAATAAACTCGCCTTACCATCTGCTGGTCTCTACAACGTATCCTCACGTTATCTATCTTACAAGAAGACCCCAAAACCCACTTCTTAAGAGAAGTGTCCAACCTTTTCAGCTAGAACCTCAAAAAGTCGCCAAGAAATGTCCTTGTTTTTATAAGAAAAGTGCATTTTGTCCATTAAAATAACATGAAATCCTATTCTAGGTAGAACCTCAAAATCTCATCAGGCGCTGTTAGAAGTCCTGCGGCGATCTATGGCGCCGTCTCTCCCCTTTCCACATACATTCATTGTACAGACATCTATAGACTGCCACCGGTAACATGGCATAAAGGAGGAATAACTTCTTTTTAATATGTATAATAATGACGGTTACAATGTCTGTAACTCGTGCTGTATCGTCATGCGTTCTGCGCGGCCAGTACCAGCCTTCTTCTCTGCAGCAACCCCCATGCTTGTTATCTTTCAATAATGCTTATTGTTCAGAGCGAGTCAGCTGTGAAAAATATGAACCGTTTAATAAGCTCCCTTTCTTCCTCGCTTTCGTTTTGTCACCAGACTCCTGCCGCAGAGAGCTGGCCCGATGCGTCCTTCCGATCCATTAAAAGAAATCTTAACACGGGGTTCTGTAGCAGAATTTCTCGGGCTCCCCGCTTGGCGTTTGTTCTGCCAGCCCACAGACTCTCTTTACAGCGACGGATGTATGATTTGTGCAGAAAAAGCTATGATTGTCTAATTGAAATCCGTACTGTCGGGGAGGCTTTCAGAGCGACAGATTGATGGGTCCTCCTGGGCCGCATGTAATCCGTGACTGTTTGGGAACATATTGTTTTTATCGTTTATGTAGCGCCATCGGTTCACACAGAGCTTCTTACAGTCCATACATTCTGACAAAACTAGACCCGCCAGAATGGGATATCGACACATTAGGCGATGAGGGTCCTGCTCATAATATATTTAAGTTACTTTCTGCAGGACCCATCCCAGATAACATGGCTTCTGAGCAGTAAGTATCTCAAGATGGTACTCTTGGCTTTGCCAGCCCCAGCCTGACCCGAGCAAGGATCTGAGGGGCGCTAAAGAGGCCCCCTGTGCTCATACACAGAAAATGCTTCTGTTCTTTTGTCTGCAGGTAAAGAATGCAAATTAAAGAACATGCGCGTCCTTTGTTGGGGTGGCTGTATGGGGCTTTAAGGCAGATTCTCGACTGCTTGGGTGCGTTTAGCAATCTGATCAAATTGTGCTCTTCCTGAAGAATGTAGGACGTGTTACAATGACTTCCTTGCTTCGTGTAACAAAACGTGTATTTGTTCCTTCCTAGTGGTAGAAACCGTATTTCTTCTACCAGAATGTGAGCTGCATCTCTGTTGGTGCCCTGACCTTTCGGAAGATAATTCCTCTTTCTGTGACCACAAACAAATCAGTGTGGTTTAATACACAGGCCGAGGTCTCATTGCACCACGGTTAATCTAAGGCTGCTTTTAAAGATGACGTAACTCATTTAGAAAGGCGGATTTCTCTAAAAATGGAACGACGACTCTTTGGCAACGAACACCAGAGATGGGTTTGTGGCACACAGGGTGGTAGCCATACGGGAAAGTACCGCATGCCCACGGCTAGATATGGTTGTGGCTCTTTAATGCTTTGGGGCTGTTGGAGTCCTTGATGCCATGTATCCTATCAAATATCAACATTAAGTGAACATCTGACTGCCTCTGGCAGAAAGCTTAGCATTGGGCTGTGGTTGGATCTTCCAGCAGGACAATGATCCAAAACATACATCAAAGTCAACACAGAAATGGTTTACTGACCAAAAAATTAAGGCCATCGCAATCCCCTGACTTGAACCCCCATAGAAAACCTGTGGGGTGAACAAAGGAGAGTCCTTGAAATATGGAGGATCTGGAGAGATTCTGTATGGAGGATCTGGAGAGATTCTGTATGGAGGAATGATTTCTGATCCCCCGGCCATGTGTTCTCCAACCTCGTGGGGCATTATAGGAGACGACCCAAATGTAGATTTAACCTATGATGTGTTTGCAATTATTTGATGTCCACGAGAGCGGGGTTTTTGTGTATTTTTTATCTTAGAAAAAAAGCTCAAAGGGTTAAACAATAGACACATTTTCATACCATTTTACAGGGCACTTGGCGGTAGCTAGGTGGAGCAGCCTCCCAGCAGGAGTGGTGGAGCAGTTAAGGTAGTAATGGAATTTTAAACATTCATGGTACAGGCAAATGCTGAACATAAGTCAAGACCGTGGACTGATTACGGTCTGTGTCTTTACCGCAGGGAAAACCGGCAGATTAGATGCACCGAATGGTTCTCATGTGATTTTCTATAAATTGAGCGCCTGTTTTTTTGTACTTTTTTTTATGCTATTTAAATTGTGTTCACATCGTGGGGATTTGCCTCATGATTTAAATCAACCGCTCTGTGGTGAATTTAAAAATAAACTTTCCTTTTATGTAGTTTTGTATATTGGGAAAAATTCCCAATCCAGAGTGAAGTAGCTAAATTTTGGCACGATCTGGATAAAGTGCAACCTGATCTCTATGTTGCCTTTGAGCGCTCAGCCGATGCGCGATTAGCCGGAGTGCCTGGGAAGGAGTGTGCACTCAGGGGATCCTTTATTTAGGTTCACTATATTGGGTTTTTAACTGCGATACACAGAGAACAGCAGAATTCCGCTCAATTCAGACAAAACTAGTATCCCCGTGTCTCTGGTGTGGTTGCGAGAGCCATATGAATAAATAACTGAAAGGGAAAGTCCTATAGAAAAAAAATTTTTTTACTTAAGTGTAAAACTATAGTATGGGTGACAAAATCCTGATTTTATCTCATCTTGTTACAATAAACATGCTTTATCTGCAGGATGATGCTTGAACTTCTCTGCTGGTACAACATTTACAGTAAAAATGTTCCCAGAGGGTCTCTCTATTCCCTCCTTAGAGCTCTGACAGCTTACCCTGCAGGCTGACCCCAGGTACTGCGATCAGCAGTGAAAGGCAATGGAGCCCTGCTTACTCTGTAATCAGCCGCAGTTAGGAGTAATGTCCAGTTCCAAGAGAGATCCCTGAGGGCCTTAAAGACCTAAAAGAAATCACTAGTCAAATGTAAAAATGTCTGACCAAAGATATGCAAAAAATGGCATGAAAACTCTACTCAAAGGGGGATTCATCCTCTGCGCTGAACTAATATTTTACAAATATAATATTCCAAAGAGTCCTGTGACAATTAGTAAGTCCATACGATGAGTGAAAGGGTTCTAATCACCATAGCATCTGGACTTTTCCATTCCATGTTCTGGTGAGACCGCTCTACAAACTTTCTACCAAAAGGACTTCTTTACATTTTGTGCTGTATCACGTGTTGCGTGTCCAGTCTGCGGCAGCTCATACGGTGCAATGAAAGGGTCTAAAATCAATGTCTTCGTGAGAATAGCGAATAGACCCTAAAAGAGAGATTTGCTGAAACCGGCATTAAAAATGTATAGAAGCATAGAACCTGACACAGATAAGACCCGTTCGGCCCGTCTCGTCTGCCCCCTATTCCCTGCTGAGTTCTCTGTCTCGTCTGAGCCATATGCCTATCCCATGCACACTTGCTACATTAACCCCTTCCGTCACGGTTTCATTTAAAGACGTTCCTGTCTGAAAGGCGCACAGAATCTATGTATAGGCGTATGGCAGCGCACTGGCCAAGTTTTTTAAATTGTTGATTGAAAGGATCAAGTTCCATTCCTATTGTTTGCTTTCTTTATATAACCCATTAGTCACTCTTTTTAGCTCCTGTTTAGTGAGGGCGTGAAACTCGAGTAATCGAAAACTAAGCTTGGCCGCTGGACTGCTGTCTTCACGCGGACTCGTTTTCTGTAAGGGGCGTAACGAGCTGCCCCCTGTACTGGGCAAAGTACCCATTTCGCTCCTCTCTGGTGGTCTGTTGGTAAATATTTTTAGTTTGCTCTGTATAATTGGGAAGCACTCGAGGCGATTCGTTTTAATCCAAATAAAGAACGTTAAATGCTTGACTACTGATTGCACGTCTGTGAATCACGTGTACTGAAGCAGACTTTGTGGCCGAACAAAGCTTTCAGTGTTAAATATTTTTTGTTTTCAGTTGCTTAGAGACTTTTAAACGAGATTTGGCGGCATTTCCGATGCTTAAAGTTTTGGGTAAAAATTAGAATTGGTGTGTTACTGCAGCGTGCGGTAGGGGGGTGCCGCGTTACCCTGCGGCTCCTCGCCTGCTTCTCGGCATCCAGCCATTTAGAAGTACTTTAAATAAATAAATAAATCTTACCTTAGGCAGAAGCTGCAGTGCTGCATCTTCCCACTCCTTGGTGGTCTGCACGTGTTTGCCGCGGCAGCACTGAAGCTGACCGCTGATAAGTATATCTCATGGTGGGAGATCAGGCCGATGCATATGGGGGGGATTCTGCAGAATCAAAGGGAACGCCACATAAATGTAATGTATGTGATGGCTAGAGTGTCATCCAAAATATGTTTATTGGCCAGGCGAGTTTATTTTTATTGGGTTAACATAAAACATGTTATGTGATAAATAAAATACATACCGGTGTATGAATGCATAGTGCTGCAAATACGTCACAGCGAGACTGGAAAACAAACACTAGGCTGTCCCATGAGTTAAAGAGCGGCTGACTGAACCTTTAATTAAAATGGAGAAAAGTCGCCCTTTGAGACAGAGTGAAGATTTCATACTCGACAAAGGAAGGGATTCTTTACAGCGAGGGCAATAAAGGTACGGAATTCACTGCCAAGGCAGGTGGTGGTATTAAATACAATGGATGCCTTCAAGGAGGGTAAAAAGCAGAAACTACAGGGCTATAAATGACAGAATAAACATTAATATCCAAGGAGAAATCAGATTGCCTTTTGACGTCAAGAAGGACTTTTTTCCCTCTAAGTGACAAAATCCGAAAAAAAGCTTAATTGTTTTTTGTTTTGTTTATTTTTGCCTTCTTTTGGATCAAAAGCAGGAAGGAGAGGTAGCAGGGTTGGACTTGGTGAATTTAGGATTCATTTTTCAACCTTAATTACTATATTACTATGGTGCTGTGATGTCAAGGTTTTTTTTATCTTCAAGAATGTGATGTCATGAGCTTCCTCCAGTGCTGTAGTTTTTTGTCATCTGCTCCACGGAAGGTTGGTGGTTTAACGAAAAGTAACAATGTTGTCAATATCATAAAACATAAAAACAGTTTTTGAATTAAACAGCCTGCTGACCCTGAGTACTTCCTGATTTATAAGTAAAGTCAGCAAATTAAATGTCAGACGAAACATATTTTTGACCATTTTAGAATTTGTCGACAAAGGCCTTTTAAAAATATCATGTTCTGTGTTCGGGTTTTGTTCCTGCAGAAGGTCAGCCTGTACTTTGTTCTTAGCTGGGTGTCGTGAAATGATAAAACCATTCGCTCCTAAATACCGTACTTACCGGCGTATAACACGCACCCTCGCCGGGACCGGAAGTGAAGGAGACGCGGCTGCAGATCGTGCAGCTCTAGGATATATCGGCGTATAACACGCAGGTAGGATTTCGGCTTTTTTTCGTTTTTAAAAAAGTGCGTGTTATACGCCGATAAATACGGTATTCTCCCCAGGATACACTTTGAATTCTAAGGGAACGCTTCTTGTTTGGATATTAATCTAGGTAATCGATATGAATAGATATAATTGTGTTGTATTGAAATCATTTGCTCTTTAATGCGTGTGATGGCAGAGTGTCCCCTTGAGAGTACCGTTGTGTCCCTCTTGCGCATGCGTTGAGGGATTCCGCAGAGCGTATCTTCTGCTTCCATCTGATGCACTCGGTGCCAGCCGGCTCCAGCAAGCGGAGGAAGGTCTGTCACCCCTGTGTGTAAATGCCCAGAAAATGCCCCAATTTATCTCGGTGAGAGCGCGTTCCTGCTAATGATTAGCTGTCAGCGGCACACTGCAGCTTCTTCTACATCATATATTTAAAGAATATATATATTTATATAAAGTACTTTAATATGAACGCTTTGTTGGTGCGTCTGCACTTTACATTTCAAAAACATTTGTGTGAAGCATGGTGGGCAATGATCTTGTGCTCCGATTTTGTGGGGCATCAGTGCAGCCGTACCGTGCAAGAGAAACATCTACAGGAGACATCAGGGCAACCAGCTGTGAAGTACAGGCTGAGTTGTAGTATACGTCTCCTACAGTGTATGTGTGTCTGTGTGTATATATATATATATAGAGAGAGAGAGAGAGAGAGATACCGTATATATTCTAGTGTGTGTTGCTTTAAGGTAATTCTAGTTTTTATTAAATATGATGTTTTTGTCCTAAATAACGCCATTTCTAGATTTTTCTACAGATTTTTATAAAAAAAAATATATTCAAGCTTCTTTAAACTTTTTAAAACTACTCCAGTAACACGACACGAGTAAGGGTTTTATCTCAATTAATCTCGTATTGCAGAACATATAACACCAGTATAACTACTCTTTGGTTTATTACCGGTAATATATTTTTATAATTTTTCTTTTTTTTACTTTTTTTTCTTGTGCACATATGTATCACAGTGAGAAATCTCTAACGCCAGTCCTGTAAATGCTGATTTGTAATTATATTTGGACGCTGGGGGAGGGGAGGTGTTTGTTATAATTAATGGCAAAGCTCCAGATTACTGAATGCTGCTTTCTCAGCACAAAACTAAAATGTGCTTCCTGCTATCTCCGCT
>VKOC01000006.1:4175813-4190806 GCA_009364415.1 Spea multiplicata
AAGGCATTCTGCTAAATCTTTTTGGTGTACGGCTCTCTGATTTTTTTTTTAAAAAAATGTATTTCTCCTTTTCCAAAAACAAGGTAGAAAAAGGGAAATCGGTTAAATCAGAATTATGCTCTACTTTTATAATTATATGTAGCACTCTAACGTTTTAAGATGTGTATTGATGCGACGTAATGCGGAATTCTTCACAAGCACTGTCTGTTTAAACTGTGTTTGCGCGAGCGCTGCTGCCTTTAAATAATGCGTTACTGGATCGTAAAAGATTCAACAGCAGAGTTGGGAATTACTGCACTTTATTCCCATAATTGAAATCTTTAAAGCGGCCTATAATCGGGGTTTAGCATTTTTACCTTTTCTAGGGTGTCTGGAAGACCGGATCAGAAGACTGCAGAGGGTTTTCTGTAGTGCGGTCCGGCAAAAATGTGGCCCCCCCGGCAACGCGAGCAGAAACTTTAGTTCCGCCCTGATTCTTGATTCTCAATGTTGATGTAGATGAGGCAGACTGGTGCAGGAAGTGGAGGCCACGTCTGCCGCATCTACATCAACGTTACAAAACTAAAGGTAAGGAGGGTGGAAGCCCCCTACCATACATTAAATGTAAAAAATATATATATTTAAAATGGCACCAAACTATAAGGGTGCGGCCTCTCGGGGGCGGTTTAATATACCATTTGTAATTTGGCATTTTGTAATTCTACTGCCAAACAGTAAACGTTCCAACATATATCAAATCTGTGTTTTGGCGAGTGGATCGTTCGGTGCAGGAGCCGCGGTTACTTGGGTCTTTGTTGATCTCCTATCCTTTTATCTTTATCTTTTTGGTTTAATGCTCGGGTGATCCCTGCTAAGACCAATTATTTTTATTGTTCATTTCATGCAAAATAATACTAAGTATTAAAACTGTTTTCATTATGAAATGCTTCCCCGGGATTGTTATGGGACTATTGGAAGGAGCTCTTTGTTGGCCTGCTAGTTAAATGCCTTGTAAGATGTTGTGTGAGGAGTACACCATCCAGCTCCGGTTGCTTTCTATGTTCCAATTAGTCAGACCCGTGGGATTTTATCGAACTTATCTCTGTCTTCATTTTCATCGCTTTTCATTCTGTTGATGACTAATACAATCTAATAACAATTAATCAATCCATAAGCTCATGCATGTGGATTTGACGTGCCCCGAGTCTCCGTTATAACAAATATGTCTCCTAAATTCTGCACATAGTCTGGCCGTTCCCTCGCTGCTCCAATTTTTTTTACTCTATAGCCTTTTTTAAATAAATTAAAAAAAAAAAAGTGAAGAAATAATATCCGTAGTCACGTAGACACGCTAATACTCCGTGATGCTGATTGTTCGTGCACTTTCTGAGGCAGTTGCTTAGCAGATCATTGAGATGTTGGTGCAGACAGCGCAGGTTTACTCTTCTATATTGGATTTTGGGTTTAGAAATGGAGTCTGTAGAGCTTTTTTTTTTTATATCCTTTTTTAATGAACTTTTCCCCTTTATATCTAGAAGTTTGGTGGTAACCAGTCCAAACCAGAATTTACAGTTGACCTCAAAGGAGCGTCTCTGGAGTGGGCTGGAAAGGATAAATCCAGTAAAAAGAATGTCTTAGAGGTAAGAATTAACCAGACCCAGGTAACTCATCAGTTCCGATGATTGTTATTACACACAAGGAACACCTAAAGTATATAATGAAAAAAATATATTTTAAAGGGTAAGCATGAAAATTTGATCCTGGAAATCCTTAATTTCATGAAAAACAGTGTTTAAATGTATTGAAGTAAAAATTAAATTTGATCTAAAATATTTGACTTTTTGTTGATGTCCGATGTTGCTGGGTTTTTTTATGAGGCGCCTGATATCGGGCTGAATGCGTCATTTAAAGCTCCAGCTCTGTGCTGGGTCACATATAATTGTAAATAAATGGAAACATTTTTGTTAACAGTTGAAAACCCAGGCGGGGACGGATCTGCTGTTACAATCTGACAACGACGGTTTGATCAAAGAATGGTACACGGCGCTTTGCAACACCATAGGCATTCCGGTACGTTGCACGTCCATAACAACGTCTATACATTCTATGGTGTTTTAAGCTTCAATGTAAATATGTTTTCCGCTAATCGGCCACTAAACTCAAAATATATTTGCATGTTTTATATGAAAGAAGATTATTTCAAGTGCCCTTTAGAAATGTGCGCCATTATAAGAGAGAAGATTTGTTGCCCGTGACCGCTGGTCTATCGGCGTATGAATGAATGAGTGCTCGGTGCTGATTTTCTCAGACACTTATAATAAGTGCAGAATATCTTAACTCCTGTTTTGAGCGATTCTCCGCTTCTCACAATGAGACTAAACCATTGACTACAGCTGATGGAGCAATAGAGGATAATTTATCTCATTTGAAAGCTGATTAAGTGGCCAGACCTTGACATGCTGGCTATGTTAAAAATAATTGCATATAAAAACTGAGAGCATATAAATTGCCTTTCTTTCCTTAATAAAGCAAAAATAAATGTGAACGTGTAATGACTGTTTGATGCTTGTGAAGTTGAATAGTTATATAGCGTGCCCTTAATCGTTCTGAATGTTGATTTCTGGATTTGCGGAATTTGTGTTTCTATACGTGTTCCTTCGCGATCGGTTTCTTATAGAGCGTGGATCCCTGGGGCTGGTCTCCGCTTCTGTGGCACAGAAAGAGTTAAATGCATGAGTTGTGCTTTTATGTGGGATCCGTCATCCTTGCTTAGCGGCTCCTTTTTATAATCCCGTCAAAGCAAAACAGGCTTCTAGCAGAAATCCTCGTCGGTACCGAGTCTCACTCGCCAGATATTTTGTTTGTCAATGTTTTTCCCCCTTTTTGTCTCCAGGTAGGAGAGCTGGATGAAGCGAGCGAGGATAATGTGCCGGATTCCCCAGTAGAGAAACACGGCAAAGAAAAGCATGACAAGGAGAAGGAGCATGACCGAGATTCTAAGAAAAATCGATGTGAGTCCACGTAATGCACATCCTAGGATATTATCTCAATATAAATCCCTTAATTACAACTTAGTCTATTTCCCTTTAAGAGCAATGGAACAAAGCTTCCGCACTGCTAGTTGCCCTCGGGCACTCGGTGTATGTAGTCGGGTGATGTATATTTCTAATGTACATTTTTTGCATAGAAATATATAAAAATCCTTTACAAAGTGGAAATCCAGTCAAGTCACTATTGCAGAATTTCAGGGGATGCTCCTCTCCGATTAAAGACGGGTTCCATATTATGAATATGTTGGGGTTTATACAATAAGGTGAATGTTTACAGCAAAGCTGAAGTTTCAAGCTCACCGTAGTTGACCCTCCATCATACTCAGTTGTTTGAAATGACAACTCTCATTCAAACTCATCATTTAGTGAATAAACCCCTTTATTCCTTCTAAATTCGCTCCAAGTTGCACTCGTGTCAGATATCTTTCCGTGTAAGGAATTGTATTTTTTCTGATGATGATTAAATGTATGATATGCTGCTGTAACTATATGCACAGTGTTTAAGTTCCTTCGTATAACGTGTAGGATCTGTAATATATCTATATGGAATGTATATTCATTGTAGCTCATGTTTTTTCTTCTTAAGCGATTAAACCTTCGGGCAGCATCGATAATTCAGAGCAGAAGAAGACCAAAACGAAACTAAAGAAGTTTCTCACCCGACGGCCGACTTTGCAAGCTGTGCGAGAGAAAGGTTACATTAAAGGTAATTTCCTTGAGACGCTTTGGCTTCGGAGCAGCTTAGTTTGAAAGCCACACATCTCAGAGCATCTTTCCACGCGTAGCATCTAGAATTTTACATAAAAATAGAATTTGCACATACAGGGTTTTTTGTTCAGGTCCATATTTTTTTAACCTGCTCCAAAGCCGTAAACTTTACTTGGTCCATGGGGCGAAACGTAGGTTTCTTTGTATAAGATCTGATTTGGGAAAACCAACCGGCCCGAGTTAATTCTCTCGGTTTAGTAGCATCAAAAACTTTTACTTGTAGGCTGTTCTACTTCACCATTTTTTTTTATATTGCGTTACTTTTTCCCCTGACCCTATCATTTTAGGAAGTGGGGTCTTTTCCTAAAACTTCCCCTTTTGCCTCTTTTTTTTTGTTGAATCCTCATTTATTTAAATGTGGTGAGAACCCCCCTTGTTATTCAGGAAGCGATGTCACGGTTTTAATTACTCATCTTTTATTGTGCCAGTATACGTTGAAATATCAGTCTTGTATTTTGTCATTAAATTGTGTTGACGATTACACTACGATATTTCTTCATTTACCGCGTCTTTCAATTAAACCAAAAGTTCCAGAACTGTCGATTCTGTCTGCAGAAGGCAAACTTTGAGCTTCGGTAACTCGATCCCTTACGTACTTGGCTTCTAAAGGGTCAAGGTTCTTCCTTGTTTTGCAGTCACGTCATTCACACGCCTCACAACGCTGGCAACCTAGCAGAGTAATTATCTCAAGTTACATAAATGTAACAATATTGGTCTAGTGGCTGAAACTTTAAAAAATATATATCTTTATACTCGTCTAATCCCTGCTTCAGAGGAGTGAATTAAAATGTTTTTTAAACATTCACTAAACTTTTTAAGAACTACGTCCTCTCTGGTAGTTCTATTTTATTTCCCGTTCTTAGATCTTAGAGCATTCTTATGACGTTCTTTATTTCCCGTTCTTAGAGCGAGCAGACTGTGACATTCGCCTTAAAGTATTCTGAAACTTTTTTTTTAATGATGGCGGCATTCACTATAAAGTTATTTTTAAAGTATATGGACCTTTTAAAGCTAAACGGCAAATCTCTGCCGCACTTTTTGGTGTGTAAAAGGTAATCATTACAGGGTGTGTTGCTGTTAGAAGTGGCTTTCCACATGGTATATATAATGTGCAAAAGGTTTATAGTAGAGTGCCAGCCTTGAGCCTTTTAGTGCTTTATCTATTAAGCGGCACCCAGCTTTTTGATGAACCATACAAGAACCATTATTTGTAGAAAAGAACTTCCATTATGATCTAATGGCCTGTAACAAGACCTAGGGGGACAAGTACCCAGCACTGCTCTTTTAGGGGTCTTGGTTCTCAGCAAATGGGTTACACAACGCCCCTTATGATCCTTTTATATATCGCAGCTTCTTATCCAATATGTTAACTATTTATGTTGTGTTTGCAGACCCTGTGTTTGGCTCTAGTCTCGCGAGTCTTTGTCAGAGAGAGAACACTGCAGTGCCAAACTTTGTCACGCTGTGCATTGATCACGTGGAAGAACACGGTATGTAATACTTTGGCTGCAGTTTAGTCCTCAATGACTATTAAAGTGAACTTGTTACTGAAAGATGGCGGAACACAATATGGGGTTTAATGTAATGTCAGCTGAATTGCCAACAAATGCCCGTCGGATTTTCTTGCTGGTGGGACTTTAGCCCCCTGTGCAACAAAAAGGTGTAAACTATCATTTATTTTCTGCCGTCTTACACGCATGTTTTCATTCTGTAAAGAAATATGGATCTATTTTAATACGTTGCTCTGTTTTGCGGTAGGACTGCAAGTTGATGGCTTATACAGAGTTAGCGGAAATCTTGCCGTGATACAGAAGCTGAGATTTGCCGTGACACACGGTGAGTTCTTCCGCAGATGAAGGTTGTTTGCGTTCATACATTCTATGGCTTTTATCTCATCTCTGGTTACATTGGCCGGATTGGTATCTAGTGAGGTAAATGCAAAAACATTGGATTTAAAATGAATATATTAATTCTGAAACAACGATTGACTTAGTTTGCTATTCAGACAAAACAATTGGTCCTCGATGACTCTATGGGGACCTCATTGCCCTAATTACCTCCTAACCTTTAGTCCATAATATTCAGAATCCTCCTCATTTTAATACCTATTTGCAATAGTTTTTTTCTTTCCATTTATTTTACAGATGAAAAGTTAGACTTGAATGACAGCAAATGGGAAGATATTCATGTAATCACTGGAGCGTTAAAGATGTTCTTCAGAGAACTGCCAGAACCACTATTCACCTACAATTATTTTAATGACTTTGTAAATGCGATCAGTAAGTACAAGTTTACTTAACGTGCTTTGCAACCGTATTTTGGGTTCTTTTAGGTTACTTTAGAAAGGTGTAATTTTTGTCCACAAACTTTCTTTTTTTAAAAAACTAGCGCCACAGTGTGTTAAAATTACTATAACTGGGTTTATTAGGAGACTGTAGAAGAGTTTTGTCTGCCTGGCTTCACTTTACATTATGAAATGTCAAGCCAGATTAAAGGGACAGTTTTGTATCCCCGACACTCCCACTATATAATAATGCGTATTAAAGTACTATAAGGGGCTCTACATATTCAGAGCCTTGATGCTCGGTTGCACTCCTTTGAACTTTCTCCGAAATGTCAATATCCTTCTGGACGTGGTGTCTCCAGCTCCTGGCCTAGAGATACCACCTAGATGAGGTCTGACCAGAGAAAGTCACCTGACTCTTAGAACTATACATTATGCAGGGTCATCATAGCCTTTCTTGCAGAGAAATTAGCCTAGGCCCTAGGTTAATTCAGGGAGCTGAAATCTCAACTCTCGTGCCAGCTCCATCCTGAATAAACCCCAAGGTGTGGAATAAACCTCCTGACACCGGCAGTTATAAATGTTGCCACACGAGGGCGCTATATACCTGGAATCAAACAAAGGCGATGCGTCCTATGCTTATTCTGTCCCGTGTGTTTACAGACATCATTCATGCCAAGTATCTTCTTTTTTTTTAGAGCAAGAGCCCAAACTCCGTGTCCAAGCAGTCAAAGACTTAATTAAGCAGTTGCCAAAGCCAAACCAAGACACAATGCAGGCACTTTTCAAGCATCTCAAGCAGTAAGTGTAATAGATTGAAAACACAAATAGAAATGGTATTGAGTTGCCTTGGAAGTTTTGTAGTTAAGCGGGGGCCGGTTTTTTCTGTACACCAAAAAGACTGGTGTTTTTTGGAAGTAACCACATGATTTTGAACTTGTATAGACAGATTTCAGCTAGAGTTAGGGTTCAATTAATTTATGGGGTGTTTTATAATCAATACTCATTCCTTGTGAAAAAGGAAATCATTATTCTTTTTATGAAGTGTTATAACTTCTGCATCATATCTGAAACAGGGTTCTGTTTAAAGGGTGATCCTGGTGCAAGTATGTGCTGTCACCTATACGACCAATGTAATACCATTGCTTTATTGCCTAACTTTAAACATTTTTCATCAGAATTGATCACTGGGGGGGGGGCTATGGTTACCGGCTCCTGGGAGGAGGATTTGTTGGGCACCCCCAATTAGCTATAATATTGTGTGAAACCTCTTAAAATTACCCTTCCCTTCACTGTGCATCTATATGAATAAATGAGGATGACAGGACTGCCATCTCCTGGCCCCGTAGCTAACAAACACACACTCAAACTCACTCAAACGCCACATGCTAACACACACTCGCTTCAGGGTATACGGGACATACGGAAAGCCAAAGGATCAAATCAAGTTTTTAAGGTCTTAAAGAGTAAATAGATTAGTTGAATGTAATGGTTCTCATCTTCCTCTGATTCCTTTTCTTTATGCTGCTGTGGAGTTAAAGAAGTAAACTAAGTATGTACTATTTTTTTTTATACTTTTTGTCTTCCTTAGCGTCGTCGAAACTGGGGGAAAGAACAGAATGACTTATCAAAGTTTAGCAATTGTTTTTGGACCGACTTTATTGAAACCGGAAAAGGAAACGGGTAATATAGCCATTCACACTGTGTACCAGAACCAGATAGTGGAATTAATTCTACTGGAATACAACACAATCTTTGGACGCTGAGACCAGCCGTGAAACCTGGAAGAGTCGCCGGGCGACCGTCTCACCCAATTTTCACTATATTTCATTTGTGGACCAAGAAACCACTTGACTTTTTTTTTTTTTTTTTTTGCACTTTCATTTGGACATTAACATTTTAACGTGTTTCCAACTTGATTTTTTTTCCCTCCCTCGACGTTATCGTATAGCGAGACCTGTGCGCAGATGCTTATTAACGGATACCGAAAGTCTAATGTAGGCACTGGAGTTACTGGAAAATAAAGCTACTAATTTCACGCCATAAATAATGAACTTTTAATCGATATTTGCTGTTTGAAATTGATGTTTTTGGTACTTTTTGTGGAAACAGTTGCCAATTTTAGTGAACGTGTGTATGTATCTTTACTTGAGCGTGAAGAATATGTGCTGACTTGCAGTAAAACTCCTTCAGCTATTACTAACAACGCTCCGTTTCTATGTATTTCTGATGATATGGAATGCTTTTTCCTTACTGTTTTCTTCCTTAACTATTTAAGTTGCTAAATAAACTTTCTGACGTCCTCCTGGCTGCGCAGGACTGCACATTAGTATTAAAACACTGAAATCACAGCCTGAATAATTTAATGTTTTCTGTTACTATTTGAGCAAATCGGTTCTTCTCATTATTGTACGTTTCTTTCTTAGCAGCGAGGCGAGGTTCCTAATCGCACACGGATTCTGTATTTTTATCGATAGACTTCTGTGGTTATAAACGTTTGCTGTAAATAGACGCCCCGGGATGTGTGCCGCCTTTGTCCCGTTGTATATAACATAGTCGGTATGTCGGCTATAGTGATTTTTATTCCATATCTTTTGAAATATTAGATTCGGGCAGCTCTTTTAGTTCTGAAATATTTTATTTGCTGGTAAACGTTTAAAAACAAAAGAAAAGGTACTGGAAATATTTAATAGGCTTCAACCACTCAATCCAATGAGTTATTTAAAATGTATAGTATATTTTAGAGAAAAAATACAGTTGTCTTATATTTTGCTATACCTCTTGGTAAAGGGTACCCATCTATGAATTGGTAATTGCATTAAAGAACAAAATATGTCAATTTAATTTTTTTTATATATATATATATTAACAGTGTAAACCAATTTGTAAAATAAAAGTGAATTTGGAAGATTTTGTTACAGTAATTGGTGACTGAAGATTCTCTTATTGTAACTGTGTGTGTGGTATTGTAACCGTGTGTGTGTTGTTGTAACCGTGTGTGTTGTTGTAACTGTGTGTGTGTGTGTTGTTGTAACTGTGTGTTCAGACAAGATCCGGAGTATATGTGTAGATGGTATGGCTACTTACATACTGGTAGAGATAATACACCATGGAACAGTACAAAACTTTTTCTCTCACCTTTTTCTCCATATTTATGAATGGTTCTGGAGCAATCACCGCAGAAACCAATGGAATGGTCCTGCATGTTGACCCAGATTTAACAGATAGTCCTAGAATTGCTCTTCATAAAGGTGTCCACTAACTGGAATTTCTTCTTTTGGGGGATAACCCCAAAAATTCTGATGATGTAGCAAAATAAACTACTTAATGAACTTTTGCCCAGCCTCCTACCTTCAGTCCAAGACTCCATTTATTTTCCCCCACCGATTCCTCGTGGCGCTCCTATAACCCAATTTATACGATCTGCAGACATCGGTCGCCGGCTGTCACAGCTCTTGCAGTGAGTGATTCTTAGAACTAAATACCCTGTACTGAAGCGGCCATGAGACAACATAGGTTGCATGAAGCAATCTATAAAGATTGCTAATTAAATATTATTTGTTTTAGATAGCGCCATCATACTCCGCAGTGCTGTACAATGGGTAAACAGGACATATTATTATATATATGTGTGTGTATATATATATATATATATATATATTTATATTATCTGTTCATATGCTAGAGGTATGATAGCCTATTTTTTCCGGAGATTACGTATAGATATTTTTGTTGCATGAAAATACATCTTTATACATTATATTTTTTCTTCATATTCCCGCCATTAATGTTTACCCCAGTGGCACTTGAATGGTTAAGCTGTGAAGCGCAGCCGGTCCCGTTCTGCATTACTAAAGGCCGGATTAAGGTTACCGTGCTTAGCTGGGCTTGGAAACTGTAATCAAATGTGACTGCTTTTCAAAAACATTAAATGCAAACAACCTTCAAGCTGCAGATTAATAGCGTATTGATTTCTCGTTCCTTTGGCATCCTCGGTTAAGAATTAGGTTATCTACTGATTTCTTTAGAATCAAAATAAATACCCGAAGCCAAATCAGGCTTAGCCAGCAGAATTTAAATGCTAAGCAGGTACGGCCGTAGTACTCAGCGCTTGTCTGTTGATTATTCTCCATAGAAACCCCCTTTTGAGTTGATTAATATTCTTTCTTCATACTCTGGTATCTCTTCATTTTATATAAAAAGATTAAGTAATCCTGTGTGCCCCCCCCCCTTAGGTTGAAATTCCTTTTAACCCCAATTAATCCATCGGTGGAACCTTTACCGGCACTTATTCACTGTTTCGCATCCGTGCAAGAGAACAAAGCAGGGGATTGGCTAGAATACAGATTACTGTATGGCCATTGACCAATGAGAAGCCTCGCAGCGGAGGATAAAGCCGGATAGACTCCCGGAGCTGTTAGAACACAGTGTAATTATTGTTCCAGACGGCTGGAAGCTGCAGGGTTTCTTATTCCAGTACTTCGTCATACTGCCGTGATTGCAGCTGGCATAGAGAAATGATGATTTATCAGTAAACAATAATTATCGTTGACACCAAGCGGCTGACTTGCCTGTGTTTTCCATTTAAAAAAATGATACAAATGACCTGGATTTGTGTCGTAAGTTTAAGAATTCCTTAAGGGCTCTTCAGAATCCAATTAAGGCCACTGCTTATATTAGTCATTAAATGGACGCTTATTACTTGATACTGCGTGCAATGGCGATCTCTGGTATACCTGCATAGTAGACTACAGCCCCCACCATGCGGATCCAACTCTTCACTCTGCACGTGGCGTCTGCTATATAGATATGCGCTTGCACAGTTATATGCGCCTCCATCATATAAACATAGAATGTGACGGCAGATAAGAACCATTCAGCCCGTCTAGTCTGCCCATTTCTCCTGATGTAAAGTCAGTCCTCAGTCTAGTTTTATGCATGTTTATCTTCTTTTACTGTATTACTCTGGTAATGTGTTTTCTTCCCCCCTGATGGCACAAAGGTCTGTTCCTGGTGGGATAAGCCAAATGGCTAATGATTTAAGTGAACTAGAGCCGTGGTTACTAACGTTTAATGTGGATAAATGCAAAGTAATGCATCTAGAGCATACAAGCCCAATGGCAGACTATAGAATATTGGATAGAGTCCTAACCTCAACATCTGAGGAAAGGGGGTTTAGAGGTAATTATTTCAGAGGATTGAAGGTAGGTAGACGATGCAATAGAGCAGCAGGAGATGTGAGCAGAATGCTGGGTTATATAGGGAGAGGCAATAGCGATAGATTGAGGGAAGAGCTCAGGCCGATGTACGGAGTGCTGGTGAGCCCTCGAGTACCTGGAGTATTGTGTACAAGTACTGCAGACCGTATCTCCAGAAGGATATACTATATGGATAAAGGAATTGGGGCATCCCTTCTAATTATTGAGTTTAGGTGTTCCAGCTACACCCATTGCAAACACGTGTATAAAATCACCTACATAGACAGCCAACTCCATAGACAAACATTGGCAGTAGAACAGGTCATACTAAAGAATTCAGTGACTTTAAGCCTGGCGCTGTCATAGGATGCCACCTTTACCACAAGTAATGTAACGTAAGTTCTGCCCCGCTAGATCTGCTCCGGCCCCTTTAAGTGGTATTGTGAAGTGGAAGCATCTAGTAGTAGTGGCAGTTCAGCCAAGCGGTAGACCACGTAGACTCGCATGATCTGTTCTCTGTAACATCCCTCACTACGGAGAGGCAAAGCATTCAACATCAGCACAAGCTCATGAAATGAGTTGCACAAAAACTGAAGATCACTGTGCACAAAACCAAGCGTCACCTGGAGTCGTGTAAAGCGCACGGCCACCGGACTCTGGAGCAGAGGAAACACGTTCTCTGGAGCGGTGAATGGGGGTGATGCCAGGATAAAGTTACCTACCGCAATGCATAATGCTTGCTGTAATGTTTAGAAGAGGAGAGATAATGGTCTGGCCCTTAGATCCAGGTAAAGGGTAATGTTAACGTTACAGCATACAAAGACATTTTAGACAATTGTATTCTTCCAACATTGTGGGGACAGTTTGGGGAAGACCTTTTTCTATTCCAGCATGACTGCAACTCAGCGCACAAAGCAAGGTCCATAAAGACATGGTGGGATGAGTTTTTTGTGGAAGAACTTGACCGGCCGCACAGAAACCTGACCTCAACCCCATCGAACACCTTTGGGATGAACTGGAACGGTGATTGTGAGCCGGGCGTCTCGTCCAACATTACCGCCTGACCTCTACTGGATGAATGGGCAAAAATTCCCACAGAAAGACCCCAAAATCTTGTGGAAATCCTTCCCAGAAGAGTGGAAGTTGTTATAGGGGGACCAACCTCATATTAATGTCTATGTATTTAGAATGAGATGTCAAAAAAGTTCTTGATAAAGACCTCATTGTGAGGTCGAAACTTTGTTTCTGTCTTCCTTTAATAAATCTGCCTTAGCTGGAACTCTTGAGTGCCTGGAGCCTTTATCTATTTTGATCTACTGGGAGCTGGCCCTTCAGTTAAGCACCTGAGTTCCTTTGGAGTGTGCAGATTCCTTATTCTGGTTACCTGCATGGTGTAACGGTCAGGTGTCCCAATACTTTTGTCCATAAAGTGTAGTGTAAACTTTGGAGAACGTTCGGAGGAGAGCTACTGAACTGGTCCATGGACTGCAGGATAAAACTACATAGGAAAGGTTAAAGGATCTTAACGTGTATAGCCTGGAAGAAACATGTCAAAGAGAGCGACATTTAAATTCATACGTTTTGTATACAGTACAAAAAAGTGACATAAAGTTAGCAGCGGGGGGTTTAGTTGAATAAATTATGCAAATAATCCTGGGAATTCCATACATATCTTTGCAGATATACAAATATTTTCTTCTTAGTATCATTCTGTTTATATTATTTTCATCTCAAACGAAGCAAAATGACACCTTGATTGCACGGAGGGAGGTTCCGTCAGTTTTAGTTTTGCTAAACAGAGCAGATATGATGAAAAATCGCAGGATTATTAATGTCACCGCAGAGACATGATCCCTCTGTGTGCACACGGGACTGTTAACGTGTTACATGCATGATACTGAGACAGATACGGGATTCGGAGTCTGTAAACCGCATGGAAGTCGTACAAATCGAAATGGCTTCCTAGCCGAAAGTGATCCTGAATTCAGTAATTGTGTAAGATTAAGCAGCTGTTCAGGGGATCCCGATCCACGTTCTTTGAGATACCGACTTGCGCCGCGTCAGCCACAGAAAGAGAGAAAGTAAATTTCTCTTTCTGTATTGTTTGAAGTTATGTGTAATTTCCAGCACATTTGTTTATCTCTCAAGTTAAAAGTAGATGACAGATCGGGTCAGTATCAGTCACGATTCCATACATTCAAAAAGGTGGTGAACTATTGGCTGACGTATAATGGATTGCAAGCTTTAAGACTATCTAGGTGAGAACGAATGTGTTAAAGATGGAAGGGATCTTTATGCCGAGGGCTCGGGAAGTCTATGCAGAACCCGGATTACAGGGATCAGTAACTTGCACTCTTATAAGAAGGAACTGGGAGATCGCGGCCTCCAGAGATCATCCACCCAGTTTGGGTCTGACGTAGCGATCAGGGGCCCTCAACTTTACAGGAGCCACCAGTGATGGAGCCGTTGATCCTTCCCAATAGCCTCTGAGAACAGGGTCTCCTCTGTGCCCCTCCGAACCTTGTCACGCCGGTGCCTGTAGGTGTCAGTATTTACCAATCGTAAGGACAACCGCATCGCCATATGAAGAGGAAAGCATTCCGGCCAAGCTTTATAAAAAATACAAACATAAAGTGCAGCGGAATCCAGGTGTTTGTTTTTTTTATCAGGTATAAGGAAGGAAAAGAACGTCTGCCACATTTACCTCCAAACCAAGGGAAGGGATGGCCTCTCCTTGGGATCCAGATCCTTCCATCAGTTTTTCCTCCCTGGGTGTCTGAGAAATGAAATGTTTGATAAGTACGACTGTATCATAGTGTTCTGCAGACATAAAACCCACAATAATGTGTATTTGGCAGGTCTGCTTCTAAATATTTTACTCAATAATACATATTATTATTATTATTATTACTATATCTCTCGTATTATTATTACTGTATCTCTTGTATTACTATTACTGTATCTCTCGTAATATTATTATTATTACTATATCTCTCGTATAATTATTATTACTATATCTCTTGTATTATTATTACTATATCTCTCGTATTATTATTATTATTGTATCTCTCGTATTATTATTAATGTATCTGTCGTATAATTATTACTGTATCTCTCGTATTATTATTATTACTGTATCTCTCGTATTAATATTACTGTATCTCTCTGTATTATTTGATTATTACTGCTATCTCAGTATTTATTATTATTACTGTTCTCTCGTATTATTATTATTATTACTATATCTCTTGTATTATTATTACTGTATTTCTCGTATTATTATTACTGTATCTCTGTATAATTATTACTATATCTCTCGTATTATTATTATTACTCTATCTCTCATATTATTATTACTATATCTCCCGTATTATTATTATTATTACTGTATCTCTCGTATTATTATTACTGTATCTCTCATATTATTATTATTACTATATCTCTCGTATTATTACTATTACTGTATCTCTCGTATTATTATGATTATTACTCTATCTCGTATTATTATTATTACTGTATCTCTCGTATTATTATTATTATTACTATATCTCTTGTATTATTATTACTGTATTTCTCGTATTATTATTACTGTATCTCTGTATAATTATTACTATATCTCTCGTATTATTATTATTACTCCATCTCTCATATTATTATTACTATATCTCCCGTATTATTATTATTATTACTGTATCTCTCGTATTATTATTACTG
>VKOC01000006.1:4190906-4228298 GCA_009364415.1 Spea multiplicata
TATCACTCCCATCACTCCTGGGTTCCAATGGCACGTTGTGTTCGCTGATCCAAGTTTAAAAGGCTAATTGATCGTTCAAGAACCTTTTTGCAATTACGTTACAGCTAGAGATATGAAAACAGTTAATTGACGCCAAAACTTTGAACGGTAGCGTATATAGTTCACCAAAATAGAATATTCAAAAGAATAACACAACTGAAGACACTGATTATATATATGTAAAATTCTAGGTGACACTTTGATACCCCAGCCTACATTCCTACATGGTATAAATGACGAGGATGATTTTTATAGTTCAGGACACACAGACTGTAACTTTTTGATGCAGTGAATCAGTGAGGATTTCTATCACCGAGAACCACAGATCAGAGGAAAGCGTGAAAACATTAAAGGATTATGAGCTATATGTTAAAGGATTACGAACTATGTTTGGAACATAAAACCCTTCTGTAGGAGGGAGTCAATCCTCTAAGCGCTGACATGTCAATAGGTACAGATGCACTTCAAAGGCCTTTCGGAATGATGTCTCGGTCCGGTTTTACCTGCCTGCTGTCACTAAATAGCAGCTGGGAGGAGAAGGTTTTTCCACCGTTTCAATCATTTTGATCGAGCTGCCAGAACCAAAGCTGGGAGAGCCAGAAAATCGGGCCTAGTTATGACCCTCCATGCCTGGGATTTGACTCCCAATTAACAAAGGCTGCCTGAAACACTCATCAAAATTCAACAACTACATGGGGGAGAAAGATCGTAATTGTGAGGAATAATCGTACAGATCCTGAAAATAGGAAGTTAAGATAGCTGATGGCCTGGTCTCCTCATGCATGTTCCTTACTGTACTCTGTAGACATTATTTCATGGAGTGCATTTAGTGAACAGAACTGTACAACGTAGGATTTGGCAGAACGTAGAGCTGGATTAAATAATCACCATTTAAAGTGGTCATTTCAAGTCATCATCCACATAATTACAGAATATCATTTCTTATGACGCCTAAAAGCCACTAAGGGACGTCCCCCAGAAGCAGGGATTATGGGGTCCCTGTGTTCTGCAAGCAGTCTGAGCACTAAAAGCTGATGTTATTGAGATATTCTTCATGACGTGATGTGCCGACGGGTACAACTCCCCTCTGCTGCTAAAAGACAGAGATTATCGGCGCTTCGCCGTCAGATCTGGCTTTATGGCACTTACAAGGTTGCGGAGAGTGTTTTTAGTAAATGGAATCTATGACAAAGCCCCCCACCTTGCAGCGCGCCCCATAATTCATGACACAGAAGAAGGATTTACTTCACAGTATCCATCACGCTGAGCTATTTCGGATACATGTTGTTTGGAAGAGAGGGAGACCTTGATCTCATCTTCTAGATGATGAAGCTGGGACCTGAGCATTGTACGGGGAAGTTGTAGAAGCATTTATTAAACACTCATCTAAAGATACCAGAAGGCTTGTTTTTCCCTCAGAAATCTCATGGTGCTGCCACAACCACAAGGGATTCTGGGTGTTTCTTCATTAATGGGACTCATCAGCATGGTGTGATACCGGCTTAATACTTGAGGCTTGGGGTAACCAAGAAATACCATTACATAAGTGAGTAAAGGTGATGGGAAAACCCTTCCACTTAAAATTAAGGGGTAGTAGAAGCATTAATAAACACTCATCTACAGACACCAGTCATACCAAAAGGCTTGTTTTTTCCCCTCAGAAATCTCATGGTGCTGCCACAACCACAAGGGATTCTGGGTAGGCGCATGCAAATAAGGTCAACAATTATCACCTTTTGCCTCTATATCCACTTTATACATGGATCCCTTGAGAGTAATTGCCCGTAATTCCATCACCTTTACCCACCATAACTTATATAATGGTATTACGGGGAAGTTAAAACGATAATTGATGCTGGGAACACTTTGTGACATATTTTAGAATTGGACCATTCATTACCCTTTTTCTTAGGGATGATTCACATATCACCTGCTTCATTCATCATCAATCACATGTAGTACTATTGGTCCAAATCACACATAAATACATTAATTTTATACTTTTTTATTTTTTTTTTATTTTAATTATCTGGATTAGATAATCTTTATAAAACTATAAAACGCTATATATATATCCAGCTACACGCTATTACCACGACCTACAAACACTAAACACCTTCTAACCCCAGAAGGCGAGGGGTACTCTGATGGGGTACAAGAAGACCAGGAGAATCAAGTAGAACCTCTTGATTTATCTTTACCAAAGCCCCAAGGGAACTCGGCAGAGAGACCTTCCGTAACTAGGACACATTCCAAGTCCTATTAACATAGCAACATCCCAATCTTCAGTAACCTCACTTATGGTGGTACGCTTTGGCCAGACTACATAAAGAAACCATTTATTACTGTAATTAAGACGATTCATCGTCTATATTACAAAAAGAATGATCATTTTCGTTTGAATGCCTTGAAAATTCGATTTCATGTGACTTTCCGGCTGCTGTTAATGCAATGCGGGGACGCAGGTGTTGTGGTTTCTCTTGACGTTCCCAAACAGTCAGAAGCACCACTAACAATGTTTTTTGTGATAATAAAGCATTAAAACCAGGTATTAGATGCTTGCTTTTGTGCGTAGGAATGTTTTGTCCGGTGCCATAGAGAGTCACTTGTAAACTCAATGTTTATCACCATTCTGCCTTGTAAGAAGTGGCCTATAAACTCACCAGTTATTGCTTAATAGTTTAGATGAGTGATGTAATAAAGAGATGGCTAGCTGAAATAGGGATGGATACTAACATTTTATACACATTAAGTGCCCTGTTTTAACTCTTCCTGTACTCACATTAAATGACCACCAGGGGGTGTCCAGAGCATATTTCCTCCAATACTGGATCCATTCTATGTATCATAGGACATTCTTGCAGTCCCTTTTAATATGCTCAAAAGTTCAAGCAAAATTAACTCAAACAGGCATTAAAAATGAAACATTTGGGAACAGACCGTTCCTTTATGTTTCTGGTTCACTGATCAGAGCTAAGCAGTCAAAAAAACAATAACAAATACATCACACATCCACCCATAAGTAAATGTCAATGTATATTCACAAAGGTGAAATATAAAAAAAGCATATTATGCATTATGTATCACTCATAACATAACCATAGTATTAGTATCGGCCGTCTTACGCAGATGCCATGATCCTTATATATATATATATTACCCGGGTACTGGGAAGCGTGGCAATACAACCAATGCCACTAAGAAACGATGACACGAATCATGCAAGAAGTCAGAGATTTACAAAGGTAAATTACCTGATTTCCATTGGTTTGGATGGTCTTTTGTTGGGGTTCTGGAACGGCAGGACTAGCAGTGGTCGAGTACGTATAGGTTACTTGAGGAATTAAAATAGTCCGCTTGTTGGCAGCTAGCGCCCTTAAACACGGTACACTGTTCTGATCGGTAATGGCAACAATTGTCGGCAACTGGGCAGTGACTGTAGGAATAGCAATGTTTATAGGATTGGCACTTGGGTTTATAATAAGAGCTGGTTCGGATTTTGCGACAATGTCCATTTGCGTTGGCTCTTTTTTCACACAAGACAAGTTCAAGGGTTCTTCTTGAACAGAATAAACACCGCTCTGGTAAACACTAGTTACGGAAGGTCTCTCTGCCGAGTTCCCTTGGGGCTTTGGTAAAGATAAATCAAGAGGTTCTACTTGATTCTCCTGGTCTTCTTGTACCCCATCAGAGTACCCCTCGCCTTCTGAGTTTTTGAGGGAAGAGAGGTTTAGTGGCAAGGGTGAAGTTGGGACGCTTGTCGAGCCATTAATTGCTAAAGGTTCGGAGGGTTCCTTTTTCAGGGGACTGTTTACGTCAGTTGGACTATTGTTAACTTTGCCTTCTTCTTTAGATTCAATGCCGTTCTCCAAGGAAACGCCGTTCTCCTCGGCTTTTGGAGAGGACGGCCTAGAAGAGTGCACGGAAATTTCTCCGCTTTGCATTTTGTCAAACCAGTTTTTTACCACGTCTAGTGATAAATTTACGGAATCTGCAATTTTTGAAAGCTCTTCGGCGTTTGGCTGTGCGTTCAAAGCATAATAAGCTTTCAGGAGAGATAATAGATTTTTCTGGGGTGGCTGACTAGGGGTAAGATTCCCGTCTCCGATCTCCACAGACATTGACTCGGATTTAATGGTCTCCACTTTGCTACATGCGGGAAGCGGGTTGCTCTTTTTCTGACCACAGTGCTCGACTTCTTGAAGTGCGTTGATGCCTGCCGGGTGATCGTCGGAGAGCGTGCAAGTGCTTTCTTTAGTAAACTTGGTGTCTTTTTCTGTTTTTATAGTCAGATCCTCGGGTAGTTTCTCGGGCTTGCAAATTTCCGCGGGAGCAGGCGTTTCTTTCTTCAAATTTTGTGGAACGAGTGGAAGCTGACTTGGCTGCTCTAAGCTGTAATTGATGATTATTTTGGTTGTACCGTCTTGATCAACCAAGGGAAGACTGAAAGCTGAAATGACCGAGTGACCCGCTTGCTGGATTGTTGCAGAGGTGAGGGTTCCTTGTTCTTTGGATGCAATGTTTGCATGATTATTTTCTAACATTTTAATAACATTCCCATCAACTGCTACCTTTAGTACATTTTGAATGTCACTAAGATTAATGCTTATAGGCGATACCAACCCCATCGTTGGTAGGACAACAGCTTGTACCACACCCTGAGGAGAACTGGTTGCTTGCAGAGGGCTTCCACCGCTAAAGACGCCATTTTGCAGAGTGCCCGAGCAATTGATTCCTGACGTGACCACGATCGGCTTAATTTCATAATCCACGGGTTCAGTTTTAATTTGGCTTACTGGAAGCTGCTCCTGTAAAGGCTTATTTTCGATCTTTTGCCGGATCTGTGGCCGGGCCGGACTACCCGGGGAAGCAGAAAGGGAAGGGGAAGAGCACTGAGGGGTCTTCAGACCAGACCTTGCCCGTCCGTTAACTGGAATTACGCCTATGCATTTCTTGCTGCTTATGTGGGAACTATATGACCCCGAATGGGAAAATCGCTTCTTGCAGTTAGAGCATTCATATGGCTTCTCTCCTTAAAAATGTAAAAAAGGAAAAAAAATGGGTGAAAAACTCAATCAATTCCTTTTTTTTTAACAAAAATAACAATGGTCAATATTCAGCCGTTTTAGTGTTTTGGTAAGAGAGCCTCTTTAAATATTTTAAAGACGTGGCTTTTCTGCAAGTTTATACAACTCAACGTCAGGAAAAAAAAAAACCGCATCATAATTCTTAGAACCGGTCTTCCTCGTCAATTAGCTTAATAAACAACATGGTGTCAAATCACCCATAGAGAAGTAGTAGGTAATGGAAGTCAGAAACATGTATTTCCTCGGAAGCCCATCACGCACCGTCAAATATTTCTCTAGCAGCATGCATAGAAGCCCATTATTAAAGTACATACCACTGTGAATTCGTAAATGTTCCTTTAGATGGTGTTTGTACTTAAAAGCTTTTCCGCACTCTGTGCATTTGAATTTACGGTTACCTCCAGACTGCGTAATGTGCCTCTGTAAAATTAAACATAAAAAAAAATATATATATATAATTAAAATAAATACATTTTTTTATTAAAAAAAAAAAGTATTCATTTGGTTGGAAACGTCAAAAGAGGCTGCTGTGATAAAATAATCTACGGTGAAGAGCATCAAAATACGTATATTTGGTGCTCCAGACAAGAGGCAGCTGCCAAATCTTGAAACATATTTCTTAGATTCCGTTTTTTCGGGAGCTGTGGCCCATTCATTGCCCGTATCGTATATCCCATCTGTCTGGAACCAAGATTTACCGGTAAAGGAAGTTAATTCAAGCCATACGTCATTCAATAAAATTTAAAATCACTAAATTCATACACAAGTGTATTGCGGGACAATGTATGATAAGCCGAACGCGGGGGCATCCGGTACATGTGCCAGATTATCATAAAAATAGCTACATACGTGTAGAGAGGAACTAACAGAGCTGGTGACCCATACACAAGTGAGATGACAAGAGACAAGCGAGTAGATATTGGATCAGAGATTGGATGTACTCATCATTGTATGTATTGATTCAGGGTTCAGGGTACACACAAATATTTATACATTTTGGGTGGCATCATTCTTAATCCACAAAAAAATGAAACCCATTGAGAAGGGCTCAATAATCCTCAATGAAGAACACTGTTTCGGTACGGAAATTTTTTGTAACATTTTTTTTTTTAAAGCATTTTAAAGACATGGCGTTTCTGCTTATATAACACGACTTTAGGTAGAGAAGGGTCCGGACAGGGGGGTAAGGCGAGACATCGGAACCCTCGTAAAGCGAGACATCTCGCTCATATACCTATGCATTATATGGGGCAGCCAAACTCATCATGCAGCTGGTAGCAGCGACCCAAAAACAGTATGTTTGGAGCTAAGACAGAGGATCAGTAAGGCAAACATAAACTTCATTGATCTCTAATCACTGCCCTATAATGAGATGATCCCTTCAAGGTTTTCAGTGTAGTTTCGTTTTTTCATTGAGAGAGTGGTAGATATGTAGAACAGCCTCCCAACAGAAGTGGTAGATGCTGATAAAGTAAGGGGATTTTTAACATGCATGGGAAGGGCATAAATCTATCCGGAATCTAAGAATTTTATTCGGAATTTTAACATAGGGAGTAACGGGGAGAATAGATGAGCTGATTGTTCTTATCTGCTGTCACGTTCTGTGTATCTCGCATACATATACCATAGGGCACTTACCTGATCCTTTCCTGACTTGTGTGAAGTCATGTGACGATCGAGCTGCGTTCTATACGCGAACGTGTAACTGCACATGGAGCAACTGAAATTGTCTTCGTTTTTTTCGTGGCGGTATTTAATGTGTTCCTTCAAAGACGTGTAGCGTTTGTATCCCCTATCACAATACGGGCAAGTGAGGAGCTGCGAAAAAGCGTCAGGCGTTCCTGTTGAAGAAAGCAACACAATGAACCGAAACCTGCATATACTAATATATCAGAGGTATATCAACACTATAAGTATATTGGGTTCCCCTTTCGTCCCCCACACAACACGCCATATCATTTTTATACATGTAGAATACCAATGAAGACATGGAGGCTTTTGTTGCACCCCTTTCAGGTTCCAGACCCACTTCTACACATTGGGGCATTTTCTATAGTGACTGCCAGCACTGCCCCCGACACTAAGACCATTAAAACATTTTAATAAATTATCGTGTGTTCCATCAACTTATGGCAAAGAATACGATCCATTAAGCATAATTACAGGGAGTAGGGAGTTTGTATTGAAGATTCACTATGATGCCCGAACTTTATGACTTCCCCAAATATCACGAGCAACCACAGTTATAGTGGCAAGGGTAAAGTGATCAGCGTTCTACATCTTTCCATAGTGACTGCCCCAAATCTACAAGTTTTACCCCCAGATTTGCCTTTTATAAATCTGACTAATCTAAAAAACTAAGAAACTTCATTACTTCTCTTCCACCGTGTATATAGTCCCTGGGACTGGAGTTAAATGCTACAGTGTATTAATGTGCGTCAGATAAGGGGTTAAATCCTGCTCCGTCACTGCTAAACACCCACCCAGGTTTAGCTAATTGCCCTATTGCATGGGGTAGCTAAACTCTCCTATTCTACTGGAGAAATGGAACCGGAGAATGGTAACCAGCAGCGAGCAGAGCACCCACCAGCGGTCATTCAAGAGGATGGCAGGAGACAAGCCGAAAATGTGACCACAAACGGGAAGAGACGGCAACTCAGGACGGCTTCAGACAGCTCCTATGGACCGTACTAAGCACTCTATTCTATAACATATATTTCATGGCAACGCCGGTTTGGGGAACGCTGCTGACTGAAGCCGAATCCCATTTTTTATATAAAGTAATTACCATTTTCATCTTGACCGGACGCCTCAGGCGTGCCCTGCCTCTGGTCATCCTCCGGTGCTTCCGGATAGATTACTGCCGTGTCTCCTTGCTGTAGGAATTCCTCAACATTCGGATCATGGTTTTGTTCATTTTCTTCATCAGAATCACCTTCTTCATCTTTGACTACAGACAGAGTAATTGACATTTCAAAAAATGTGTCTCTGCTTAGAAATTGCGCAACATATCTGTAAAGCTTCCTACCTACGGCGTACAGGAGGCTCATTCTGAGCTGCCATATACGTTCAAACCACAGGGAACATATAGCATTTATTTAAGTGATGATAAAGCGATATTATACAAGGCACGTTTAAAATGTCTACACTGCATCAATGGATGGATTTTTTTTAGTACTAATTAATCCCAGTAACGCGCCAATTAGCTGGATGTGTTCAATATGTGCCTTCTCTTTTATTCTCGAGGTGTGGAAAGCAATCCTGTAGGTGCAACCAAGACAGCAAAGGGAATCATATCATTATTAAAAAACCCTCACCTGCACCTCCGACTCCGTCCGCATCAGGCCCCAGGATTTCACTGCCATCCACTCCTTCTGAAATAAAAAGGTGAAACATTGCGTTCTTTAATTGGCGTAAACGTTCACACTACGGGCACTGAATAAGAAGTAGGGTTATTTTTATGCAAGAAAAAAAGATGTTTTAAACAAGCCTTTTTATTTCATGTTAGTCGCAGTTCCCATGAAACAGCTTCCCAGCAGATGTGGTAGAGGCCAGTACACAGAGTATATTTAAACATGTGCGGGGGGATAGGGATATGGCTCCTGAATCTGAGAGACGAGACCGATGACTGATTAAGGTCCGATCCCCTACATCGGGAAAAATGGGCAGACTAGACGGGCCAAATGGTTTTTATCTGCCAGCAAATTCTATGTTAACGGATCCTTGCTTTTTTGATTTGTGTTTATCCATCTTATCTGTCGCATTCAGAGTGTCTGTAATCAATGGAGTACTTACCTTGTTAGCACAATGGGGAACCAATTTACTAATGGGGAACCAATTCACTAATGAAGGTCTATAGGGAAAGTGCTGTACAAGTACTGCCATACGGTAATCAGCACGGTGCGGTTTAGGAGCACATGGCGCGCTACAAGCTCTGCGCATAGAGTATAAGAAATCGCTCTTCACTGTAATATTAAACGGCGGAATATTTAGAGGGGCGATCGTGGCATTATGAGTCAATAGCCTTTCGAAACCAAAGGAGTTTTAGCTTTAGTTAAAAAATAAAACAGCTACTCAAAAGATGTAAAGGATCAAGAAGATTTGACATGTCCTAAGATCACCCTGTGGAGTTACAGAAGACCAAATGGACACTCCAGCCATCATATGCACATACATGCATAGAACAGATGAGTCCCCCCTTTAAAGCATGGCTTTCTACACCTTGCAAGTGCATTGGGGTATTCTGCAGAATCCCCACCTTGTGCAGTTGCCTCTTTCCCCAGCCTAGGAGAACACGCGGTATACTCATCCTCAGCCAACTCCAGTGCTGGCTTGTGAGAGGGTCCCGGCTGCCTAAAGAGACCCCCTCGCATGCATGTACAGAAAGCACACATTTTGATTCCAATTGGAGCTATTCCCTGCTGCTGACTTGTTTACTTCCAGCAGGCAAAAGTGGCATAAAATGGGACCATGGAGGGCACCTTGAGCTGCAGCTCTCTTTATTGACTGGACTGTAAGAGACATTAAACTGTCCGTTTAAAAAGAGTTTTAGGAGAATTGTGGAAATCGTGTCACCAGCTCAGGTGTGAATGAAGACGCTCACTAAGCACCTGTTATAGCCTGTCCGAGGAAGCGGCCTCATCTGATAAGCCATTATTTTGGAACCGATAACAAATTCTTTTTTCTCTCAAGGCAACTGCCAAGTCTTCCTTTTCCACTTTAATTTAAACAAGAATTGCGAATACACAAAATTGATATTATTTAGGGGATTGGTTTAAGAAAAAGCTCATATGAGCAAGGCCCTTTTCTCCTTTTGTACTGGTTTGTTCTTGTGTGTAATTTTAAATGACTTTAATGACTCTGTTGTACCAGCGCTACGGAATCTGCTGGCGCCATATAATTAAATGTAATGTAATTGGTATATACATCCTCAGTGGGTCCAACAGAGCTTCTGCACATCCCAGACAAGACCAGATCGGCAGCCAAATCAGCCCCATCATCTTAAAGCTAGCGGCCAATAAACGGCACGTGTACGTCCCTTAATGAAGTACATTAGCAGCCTAAGATGATAGCGGAGCGGTTGGGCAACAACACCCAGCCTGGGCCTGATCCCCAACACTTTTATTGACAATATGCCCCCTCCAAGCATGTTAAAATACACATTTGATGGTGTATGACCAGATACGAGCCTGGAAATAGTTGGAATATATTACAATTAGAGGAGTGGGCAGCACTGCCACCCCCAACGCTTAATAAACCCATCCCAGGATGATAACAGAATTAATACAAATGTCTTTTCAGCAACTGAATGTACAAGTATAACTTGTTATAAGATTAGAAATGGACCACATAACCAGCCAAAATCTGCCTGCTTAATTACTCTCTAAACGCTTATATTAGAGTTCGGTTGGTTGCCTAATGACGTTGCCCCCTTAATTTAAACTGTTCTGCTGGTGGTGGGTCAACTGGCTAACCATGAAATATTACACATGCCTCGTAGAAACCCGACTTGGGGAAATGAAAAATACCTTCATCGTCCCAGCAGCTCGTCCCGCTCCCCTTTGCCGTGCCTTCTGGTAATACTGTTTGGTCTGTTGGCAAGTCATCTTCTGGCACGCTGCCTTCACCATCTGCTGCATCTGTAACACTTTCCTCTTCCACGATGTGCAATTTGTCTTCATCATCCGAATCCGAATTAGTTTCTAGCACATTGTTATAATTGGTAACTGTGGGAGAGAATATGAAAAGGCTCTGTTTAGCGAATCCAACTCATAACAATGATGTGTTAATACGATTACAACTCCAAGAGCACATACAACGATGTCCTGTGACTGATTGGCGAGCGTCGACAATCAGCAAAGCTCCTAGGATGGTAATAAAAACGGAGGCCATCAATTAGTACATATAAACACAAACGCAAAAGAGGCCAAGGTATGGTGGAAAATGCCAAAAAAGACTTGATTATTGAATAATCATCTCTAAAAAAAATATTATTACAAACATTTAAAAAAAGAAAAAAAAGAAAAACTAAAATAAAATTCTACTCAAGGTCATTCCTAGCAGTCTGAAACAATTTATTTTTTTTAATGGTAATTGTAAAATTTTGGATAAAATTTAGGATGTGGAAATTCAGGAAAACTAAAATCAAACGTTTGACATTATTTAAACTAAATCAGGTCAAATCAGTGCTATTCAAAAGGTTAATATATTTTTTTTGCAGAAAAAAATACTGGCATTATTATGTCAAACAAAAATAAAATCTAAAAAAAATATAGTAAAACTATTGTAAACAGGGCAAAGTTGTTAAAAAATCTTAAGTATTGAATTGAGAATAGAATGACATCAGAGCTAGTTAAAAACCCTGTAACAAAATAAATAATGTAACTGTATGTAGAATCATTAACCCCTTAATGACAAAGTCCATACATGTACGAGCTCAAAATGCATTGTTTTCAATGGGTTTAGGGACTGCCCATTGTCCTTAAGGGGTTAATATAATGATTATGTAATATTATTTGATTATGGGATTATGCAATTTGAAGAGTGAATTAACTTTTTATATTTGAAAATTATTCTAAGAACAATTAGTAAAAGTATTTCTTTGTATTCTCTTTCAAACGCACCATCTGTACGACAAAACTTCATTACACGTAAATCAACAGAACAAAAACAACAATGTAGGCTCTTCTGGACGGTGGGTTTAAACATTTAATATTTATTTTATAGTAAAAGTTTTATGGAGCGATAGAATTTGAGTTTAAACCCAATGCAGCCTTTGCATCTCGGAGAGATGGATCAGTATAAATAAAATCCATAGAAATAATACAGAAGCCCGCAGATCATACAGAACCGCGACAGAGAGAAATGAAAACAACGTCTCTTTACAAGAATTATTAGCGCTACTTTTGCATTCAATTGACAAAAAAATACGTTTACAGAACTCTAACTAAACATATTTTCCATCCTGTAATAATTAATCATGCCAGGAGATTTTCAGCCAATCATAACACTTCTAACCCCAGATGAGGCCAATTAGGAGACAATGATGAATCATTCAATACTTTCAAATGTAACTCTACTGTTTCGATAAACTCCGGGAAAAAATTGCATCAGTCCTTCCAATGGACAATAAAAATTAAAAAAAAAACAACATAAAATTGATTTTTTTATGATAAATAGAGCAGGCATTCACATCCATGCCAAGTTATCTTATCTTCATCTTCTGGCTTATCCTGCTCACACTGCGGCAATAAGGTTTAATTTGATTGATGACATAAATGACCTGAAACATATGCCAACAGAGAACGGGCAACAAGCAATCATCTGCTAACAGTGCTTGCCATAGTTTTAAATGGGATGGAACAAACGCTATTAAATAAATAACGGAATGAGGTTTATTCTATACCAGGGGTGTCCAACCTAATCCTCGAGGGACACTAACTTTTTAGAGTTTTTTGATTTCACTAATTTATTGTAATCTGCTGTTCATCACCAAACCCTGGTGGAGGAAACACCAAAAGCCCATGTTTGCAGGGAAGAGCAACCCAGAAAAAAATCTAGTAGATCATGGACCATACCAGTATCCCAGCAATGGGGGGATATAACTGGACACCCCTGCTGTTGTTTAATCCAATGTTTAAAAGCATTAAACACATCCAATAATATCTAACCCATACATGATTCTAGAATGGATACTTTCTGGATTGTTTAGGGTTTTGGTCTGAGTGGTTCTCTCATACTGTTTGGTGATCTATGTTTTTCCTAACCTCCACAGCCCTCGGAACGCCAGCTGTTTGGAACGCAGGGCTAACCCCTCCTCGGCACTAATAACGCATTACATCAGCCACAGGTCTCGGATGAAATCAGGCAAATTTAATGACGGGCTTCTCAGTAATGGAATTACGGCATCTCTGACAAAGTCCTTGTTATACCTGTTACGAGGTGACCCTTTCCTTCAAAACAAACTGTGTAACTAAACACGAAAAACGTATCCATTCACCATAACTGTGATGTAAGAGATACATTTTTCTATATCATAGAATGTATTCGCTTCACTTACTGGACAATGTGCGGCATCATGGCTGGCTTCATTATACATTAATACACAATCACTTTGATATGAATACATCTTAAAGTAATGGATTCCTTTTTAAACAGGAACACTTAGATTATATTTACAACTACTACAGCCCAATGTTCAGTATTGGATGTATGGATTTTTACGGGGATACAGGCATTCTACAGCTTCCCATTCCAGCGGAATCACTACTGGATTAAAGGGAGTGCAGTACAGATCCTAACGCATCAGAACAGCTGCATGCATGACATCATGAGAGGGGAGTCCTTCTCCTTCCAGCGATTTCACACATACAGCTGTTCTGGTGCATAAGGACACTACGGTAACATGGTTTTACAAAATATTTGGAATAGTTTATGTCCGCTTTGTATTCTCTTAAACCGTGGACTATTTAAAAAAAAAGGTGGTTAACACAGGGTCAGGGGACACAGCCGCACCACCCTCCACAAAAGAAGAGGACGGAGAATCTTTGAGCGGGACTATAATTATTATTATTTATTGTTTTACATAGCTCCATTATATTCCGTAGTGCTGTACAACGGGTGAACATGACATAGTAAGTAACATAACAACTTGACTTACAGAAACAAATGGTAAGGAGGGCCCTGCGCAAAGGAGCTGTACACATACAAATATATACATGACCTGACGACCTGTTCGACAACAGGACTGTACAACGAACAAGAGGTCGATCAATAACTTGAGAAAAGGCATTTTGAGATAAAATAGTGGAAAGAGTCCTTTACAGTAAGAACAGCAGGTGTGGAATTCACTAACTACGGAGGTCGAGCTACCAAATTCAAACAGTACAGAACGCAGGCAGGGTTTTTCCTTTCTTCTGTGTCAACGGCATGGAGAAGAATAAATGAAAGGTGGAACGTGGGCTTTTTCCACATTAATTACTATGTACTACTACATGTACCCCGACATATACATTCATACCAAGTCACCAACAGCACAGATGTAGACTATGGACTGAATTGTAAGGGAATGGTGTTTAAAGAACTGGAGTCAGACCTATATTTTGGCATTCCGCCTAAAGAGCTCCTGACAACAATTACACTTTCATCGTAACATAAACCTTAAAAAACCCAGAAATTGAATAATAATAATAATAAACACAAATATAAGAAGAAACAAGTCTGTTATATTGAGTACCGATAACAATAAAGTAATGTCAATGCCTGCTCATTTAAATGCATATAGAAAATTGCATTAAGGATCGTCTCCTAGGACAGAATGATTTTGGGAAGCACTCAGAAGAACGTCTATCAATTTCACTGACTGGGCTGGTCTTTTCAGCGGCTGACAGCCTTAGCGCTTGGCAGGCAATTAATGTAAATTAATAGTCGTCGTAACAAATACAGGAGAGCAAAATCAAAAAGGCATGTAAATAAATGATCACATGGTTCAACGACCGCTCACTAATTGTGTTACATGTTTGCAAAGACAAATTAGCAAACAGTACCCAACGTCTAGAACGTGTGTGGCAAGCGCTGTTGTTTTAAGAGGTTTATAATTCACAGACTGTTTGCACTATACGCAGCGAGGTTGTCGCATTTACATTTTGATCTTTCATTACTTGGAAGTTTTTCTGTATCCATATTGGAGGGTTTGTTTGATCTATACAGCAGCGTCTCCGACAACAAAACATTTTATATATAGTGGTAAGCTATGGCCAAAAAATAATCATTTGCTTAAAGGTTCTGCTCTACTTACACTGACGAATACAATACTTTTATACCTATACGTTTTAACCAAAATCTTTGAAGTTTTGCCTTGTTGCATAATTGTCATGTGACACAAAAGCAACCATCGATATAGGCTGTTCAGAAATTCATTCAATTGTTGCCTCATTCATAATTCTTCAGGAAATGCATAATTATCACGTGACGAAAAGCCATTAAGCTGATGTTAAAGTAACAGAAAAAAAAAACTTCTTAAAAGATTCATAAACTCATAACATTTTACTTCATTCATAATATTACAGGAATCTATAATTATCAAGTGACACAAAAGCCTCCATTAATAGGTTGTTGCTATAGTAACAGAGAAAAACAACTTCCTAAAAGATTCTATGGTTCTCCCCATTTTATTTGATTAATATACTAAGGGGGGCAATTAGTATTTAGTCAAATTGGAACCGTGAAAAATGTCACTTCAAGTCCCGGCCCCTTCTGAAGTATTTTGTGGAGATATCAGTTATTTAATGTTATTATTCCTTAATTGCAATTATTAGTCACATCCACGTTGAATGGAAAGTTGTATGATTGAATGTTATAGATAATTAAAAAGGCCAAGCACGAGTAGACTGGTCATTAGGAAAAATCCCATTAGGTCTCCAATCCTGACATTACAAACGTCTCGCAGGGATCCACCGGTGGGCCGTGCCGATGTCCTGTCTAGTTTTCAAAAACGTTTCATTCAGAATTTTTAATCAGGTTTGTGTGAAATATATTGCGTGTGACAAGGAAAACAGCCCTCAAGCAAGCAACTATATTAAGCAAAGTATTACAGTATATAATCTATTAAAACATAAGTGCAACGGAGAAAATGCTAGTAAAACATAGGCTTTAGGAGAACGTGGCGCGTAGCACAAACCTTCATTAATTTTACAGCTTCCTGGGTTGGACAACAGAGATCAGAGAATCTCCCCAACGGGGCCAAGATGACCCCTGCTACTCAAAAATCAGGACTGTCCTGCGAAAACCAGTTAGGAGGTATACTTGGACTTTCATGCAGGCGGAACGTATGCCCAGTACCGTACCTAGAAGATACTCCTCTCCCCCATTTATAAGTGGTGGGGGTGCTCGAGTGTTGTGACAGCACCCCCCACGGCAGCAGGCACCCCCCACGGCAGTATGCCACATATGTCTGGTAAAGATGGCTCCCTCATCAGTCTGCTAAAACTTGGGCCACTGTGTACACAGAGTGAACTTCCCACACAACGGCCACTGCCAGAAAGTTAAACAATTGTGTTTTCTAACACTTATATATTCTGAGGTTCCGATAAGTGGCTTTTACGACACCATTCTATTTACAGAGCGGGTTCCTAAAAGAAAATACCAATAAAAATATATATCCTATGTCTAGCAAAAGCAGGAAGCTTAATAGTTAAAGAAAAAGAATTCTGGCGTTACTCAATATAGTTTACACCAATTAGGTAAACACCGGAGAGAAGGGAACCAGGTTTGGGCAGCGGAGGTATTTATACCATTCCGGAAACTGCTGGCTATAAAAGGTAAGAAGCAGACAATCCGACACGCTCGGGAGGCCTGCTGATTAACAAAAGGAGGCCACACAGGAGCCTGCGCATGGAGAGAAGGAAAGGTGAACGCTATATTTCCATACAGGAGGAATCCTGTGCAAGGTTTACAATGTGGCTCCCAGCCATAATGTCTTACGGAGACAAAAGGCAGCACAGGAACCACAGTTCACCACCCAGCGAGTGCCACGGGGGTATACAACGGGGGTATACGACGGGCGCTGGAACATGAGCCGTATCACGCCAAGGCGCTGCGAGGGCTGTCATCCCGCTGCTGCTCCGCTGTGTCTGTGTAATTAAAATTGCACATTTAAAGTGATAGGATAATAAGGGAAAATTATAACGGGGCTGTTAGATGTAAAACACCAACACCTCCATTTGCCAACATGACATGAGAACGCAGCTGCCTTGGTAAATAAAGACTGAATTTAAACATGCATTACAGCAAATACGTTTAACCCTTGAACTGCACATAGCAGGAAGGCCTGACCGTGTGGCCAGGAATGACATTTGTAGACGATGACGGCTGGAATACGACATGGATAAATACGTGCTGCCATAATAGTTTATAGGACTTGTCACATTGTAACCGTCTAGTTAGATTCTTATATGTCCTTAGTCCGTGAGATTATGCTGTCAGCTAATATAGTGATGATATAAACTCTAGATTGGGTGATTTGGCCGTGTTTTCTACGTATAAAAGTAGATTGATTGCCGTCGTTTACAAAAACACATGAAGTAATCTGGATGGATCTCATGCCCACGCACTTTGTAAAATTCATGGCAGATACCCCTGACACGTCGTTTTTCTGAACAATGTTGTGGGATTTTTTTGATCCAAGCCTTATAAAAACTATAATAACCTATAAGGAGGTGTGCGTTAGGTAGGTGTGCTCACTGTCTAGGTATTTATAGGGTACGAGTCTGTCTGGACATATGATGTAGCCATGGTGGGATATTATAAAAGTAAAATAATAAAAACAACGGGGTACAGCAGAGTTCCCCCATAATTTGTAGACAAATAGCCTGTTCTACCTTGTAAAAGTCTCTGATACAGAGCAACCAGAATTGCCTTTTAATCCCAGGATCGTACCTGGGAACTCTCAGGGTTTGCCTGTCTTGGGGTCTTTGCCCCAATCTCGGGGTCTTTGAGCAGATTCCTAGGGTCACACAGTCTGAAGCCGATTCCTTCCAATTCTTCTCTGCTGTGACTCCTAAAGTTGTGTTTTTGCTGCCAATATGTCATGGTTCATATCCTTGCTTGCATGCAGGTAACTCAGTTAAGTGTATGTATATATATATATACTATATATATATATATATATAAGGTTTCCATAAGGACCGTATTGGAGCCTCGGGTCTCGGGTCAGTTCATTCAGAAAGTTCCCAGGTATGCCCAGGGTCCATATGGAAAATGTATACCCCAAGGATCATGCTTTTACACCACCGATTGACCTAGGGGTACTTTTTATGTGCCCCCCATTAAAGCAGTCACACGGTGTCCTTATTTTATGTCCTGTATCCTGCAACAGTTAATCCATCTAGCTTTACCCAAACTGATATCAAACCCAGGTCCAGGTAATAGAGGTTATTATGTTCTAAAAATGCATCACTGTGTTTTTAATAATGTTGAACTTTATTCGGATTATGGACACAATAATACTTAATGGCAAGTGCTGGAAATATAACAGACTAATATTATCCCGTTTAAAGACAATGCAACATCCTTAGGCAATACTAAATTAAATTATAAAAGCTACCTATAGCCCGTGCTTTCCATCTGTCAATCAGTCCAATTGTTTGAGAAATATCTTGCAGCAAATATTAGAACGTACCAGCATTCCAAGCACATAACGTCTACTGGGTTTTGTCGTAAGCAAAGAAAATGGTTTTCAATTTCCTTTTTCGTTAAACTACACACGAAGAACAAATATCAGCTTTACAGTCAGGGATGGGTAGTAACGGGTCTTATTAATACTTTTTGTTTGTTCTGGCTATCCGTGTGTTGCAGTCACAATCCCTAAATGATTCTTCAAGACTAGATTCCTACACTTTCAAGCACATGTACCGCAAACCGCTCCGTGGCCCAAGGCCTCTTTCTCATGTCACTGATCGGTTGTAGTAGCTTGAAAGCAGTAGGTGGAGAACTCTGTACGTGGAAGGCTACATAAATTACACGTAGCAGAAGACCCGATCAAGTTTATGGGTGGAATATGCAAGTCGGATAAACCAGAACACAAATTGCCCAAGGAACACTCGGGTTTGAATAATATTTCTGGGAATATATAATTATCATGTGACACAAAAAGCCTCCATGGATAGGTTGTTGTCATAGAAGCAGAAAAAAAAAACTTCTTAAAAGATTTGATGGTTTTAACGGGAACACATAACACAGCACTACAGGACTGGGGGACCTCAATTTTTTTTTCGGTATTAGGAACAGCCATGCCAATATATGGCGTATATATACATATATAACTGTTGTGCATGCTATAGAATTGTTTGCATTATGATTGGCTCAAGGCTAGCTGTGATATCACAGCTCCAGAACAGCCTCCTGCTTTAACCAACCAATCTGTGAGCTTTGTATTGTAATCAAATAAGGGACGTTTCTTGTGGAATGGCAGAACAGCAGATATAGAGCTTTTGGATAAAAGACAAAAAAAAAAAAAGGCTGTGCATTTTGTCACTTTAAATTATGGGACAACTCTACAGGAACAGCTATTATAACCTTAAGCTATCCCCAGAATCTTAGATCTTTGTCCAAAAATGTGTCCTCTAACATTAAAAACTCGGTGATGCTCATGGGTTAAAGATATGTTGTGTTACAAACGTGAACCGAACACAAGTTTAGGTCACAAAACCGACCTGTTCTCCATCAGTGCCCTCCATCATACGGCAACAACTTAAGTGTGCAGTTTGTATTTTAAAGGGTTGCCTGGAAACGAAATAAACTACACATTATAATGATTATAATAGCTTGTCACAGAACGTGGTTGTGTAGTAAAAACATCTGGGGAATATAGTGAGCCATGAAATGCTAGAACCCTGGCCGTACATCTGGGCCGGATTCATCACAATCACACAGGCATGCACTTGTTACATTGTATGGACATGATTCGATCGTTTGAAGAATGTTCTAGCTAAACTCCAGACCATTATGAAACCTGAAAATGCCCATTTTGTCATCTATTTTTCCACATACCACTAAATCTAGTCTAATTAGAGGGCTCATTCAACTGCTGATTTAACATGAGACTTATGATGTCATCTATGCCATTACCCCACCCAGGTTATTACTAAGCCTGCGCTGGGAATCTTCTGCATGTTGACATACGACATAAAGGTCCCGTTTCCTACATCTTCTGAAACCCTTAAACACTTCAGGGTACTATATACATAGGGGTTATGCATAAAAAGTTTGAAAAGAAAAAAAATAAGAAGAAAAATGACACTAGTTTCAAATATAATACCAAACCTTTTGCGCCCTGAAACTGTTAGTGGTAGAAAAAAAAGCGCAAATTTGATAAAGAATCATACAGTTATTAGCCAAGTGAAAGTATAATAGATTGTAAACTTTCAAGACAACCTAGAGCTTTTTCTTTTTCACACTATGACCATAACATGCCTGAAGAAGAGACCGAATCTCAAAAGCTTGCAATCTATTATAATTCAGTTAGCCAATAAAGGTATAATTTTTACCAGATTTGCTCCATTCCTTAACATAGTCATCATGTAGATGCTTAATCACCCTACCACTAGAGGGAGACAAGACACTGGTCACAGCCACTAAGTACCAGCGATCGAGTCTTAGAATCCAAGTTGATAACTTTAGTGAAGTGTCACTTTGTATCTTCTTCCATGCTGGCCTAACAAAACATATCAACACTCCATCTTCTATCGGACTCCTACAGCTATATCCATTTTTGCTATTAAGTATCAATGAAGCCCAAAAACAATCCATTTGGATCGCCAAGAAAGTATCCTCAGTCTATATATACTAGACACTTCCCTTCTGGCAGGAATGTTATTAAAGAAACTGAAGATATAACCCACCAACTGTTGAAAATTTTGAAAATCAAAACAGTTTGACTGTATTTACCGTACAGAAGAAATAGATCCCACACCCAATTCTTTGTCTGATACAAAAAGTAATTAATCGATGGCTAATACACACAATACAAGTTTACAAGTACAGAATGAACAAACCAGTTGAGCTCTTCCCTATATTCACAATACAGGTGGAGAAAGGCACGGAGGATGTGAAGGGGAGGCCTGGAACGGAGGGGCGAATATAAAGGGCGAGTTATGCCACAGAATTAGACCTTTAATTCTCAAAGTAGCGTGGCAACGTACGTTCACAGTTACATATTGAACAAAGACAAAGCCAATGGCAACAAGTGTCCCCTTTAATAACAAAATTGTGTATCAGACATCTTTTTGTCAGGTTAAATAGAGATGTGAACGTTTTAAAGTAACTTGGGCCTCTGTGAAAGAAGCCAAAGTATTTTAATTTACTTCAGAAAACATGGCGTTATATCTGCTATCCAGTGATATGGGGGGTTGCTGGTTGCCCAGAGAAAGTATCTTCCAAATACAAAAAAAAGAGCACTGCAAATTTACTTTTAAAGTTTAATTTCACTTTAAATGGAAGCTTAAAGTAAACTGTAACAAACCGGTTAATAATAAAGGAGGCGGCGGGAATGTGACTAAAAAGCAGGTGTTTTTCTAACAAAGCTTTTAAAACAAAATGTGATACTCGACAAACTGAGCTGGGCTTAAAACCCAACTAATTAAAGACACACACACAACTGCCCCTAATCTGCCGCACTTCTCCCGGGAGCCCTAGCAACACGGACATTGTCTGCACTTAGTCTCCCTGCCCTAGCCGCTCTCTATATGCGATCTTTCAATGCACTCTGTTTACTCTGGGATCCATTAGAAATGCCTGTTGCTCGGGATTGATTGATTTCCCTGTGCAGAAGGCTAGCCGCTACAGAGGATCCTTCAGTCATAACATTGATGAGCAGATGGCGCATTTAAAGGGGGGACAAAGAAATGCATCGTGCATGACACATGATTTCAATACAGCCCTGCATGATGTATCGGATATATGTCTCTTTTTAAAGGGGAGACTCGCACCCTACGTTACATAGTAAAATAAGCCAACAGAAAAAAAAGGCAACAGCAGCAATTTACTATACACATAAATAAAATTAATATAAATTACACATGCTTAATATAGTACATTATAGGAGCCAAGTCTAGCGTACTGCCTTTTTCACATATATATATGTATATTATTTTTTATATTATAAAATAATAAAATATATATCTCAATAGGGGTTATATTATATTATTAATGTGCCATGCTTTTGATGGTCAGTTTAACGCTCGATCCACTTAAAAAACTTAATTTCGGCAGAATGCGCGGGTAAATGTGAAAATATTTTGCACGCCGCAGATGGTGGTCACAATGGCGGTCGCTGGATGGTGGTCACAATAGGTTTGCCACTTCATGGTAACTTTGATAAGCAAAGACAGAATCTTATCCTTAGGTTTAGAAAAGCTCTAAACACACACAATATATATACTATATATACTATATATACTATACCGAGCCATGTATCAGTTGGTCATGTCTAATCACAAATTATCCCTGGGAGCTGGAATATCCAAAGTGCTATGCAATATTTTTGGCACGCGTCTCACCACACATTACACTAAAGCCAAATAAATACATAGATGTAACAGCTGCAAAGGTTTAAGGCAGACGTACACAATATTGGGCAAACAAGGTAAAGACTTTGGAGTTAAATGCACCGTGTGTGTTACAGGAGTGTCAGCTGCTCGGTAAATTGAGTCTTGTGGATAGTGATCAGTACTCACTATCCCCTACACCATGTCACAGAATATACGTGTATAATATATATATACATATATACGGTATATATATATATATATATATATACACACACACACATACTCATACATACACATACACTGACACTCTCTAGCACAAAGTGTATATGGAGTGCGAAACTTACCTAAAGTGGATCATGTCATTCACACGTTTGTGGCTGACAGGTCCACTCGGTCAATTGGATGTTGGATGAGATAAAAACACTAGCAAACCGTAAGGTAGTTCATGAATAGTTAATAAGCTAAGAGCTCACAGCCTCTTTGCGCAAGACTTGCACCAATCTCATCTCTAAAACCTAGCCTTTAGTAAATGCAATGGCAAGAAGCTCTCAACGTAAAAATAAGCCAGTCCTTCGTTTATGTGATGGTATTTATTGTAAATATATGTACATCACTAATCTCACAATTTAAATATTTAAATATATCCCCATTTCTATTTGATATATTACATGAAAACAACATTTAGTCAATGTAACGGCGGAGGGGTAGCTTAAAGAGGACGAACATCCATGCCAATCCTAAGCACAGGAAGTTAAAAGGACTGCTCCCATTGCCAAGCGGGCCATTGGCTGCTTGGCTGCTTGGCTGCTTGGCTGCGTGCTACATGAGCATATCCACGCATACACCATCAGGTGGCTGCTGGCCTTAAATGCCAAGAATGCCTAATGCAGGGGCGTCCAACCAGCGGCCCTCCAGCTGCTGCAGGACTACATCTCCCATAATGCTCTTTCAGCTAAGGGGCTGGCTGAGTAGGATGGGAGATGTAGTCCTGCAGCAGCTGGAGGGCCACAGGTTGGACACCCTAGGCCTAATGACTACCCAGGTGCGGCCCTGCCCTATACACACAGGGTATATTATTTTCATCAGTTAAGACCATTATTTTTGTGTGCCAGTGTCTCAAACAACGTCTGCTAGGTAGTCTGTTTTGGTGACAGGGCAGATGCGGGCAGTTACCATGTGTGCATTCTTTGGCTAAGCAACGTGATTAGTGCTTTTTGAGGACACGTTAATAAGCAGCGTATAGACAGCACATGTCCGCGAAACACAAAACAGATGGGGGAGCTGTGGCGATTTCATTCTCAGGCAAAACACGCAAACTTATTTTTAGGAACAGTTTCCTGCTGTTTTCCAGACGAGTAATGCCTGAATCACAGCGTATCATTCTTGATGTTTAATCAGGAGGTATGATAATAATTTCTATTAAGGAGGGCCGTGCCAACGGAACATGATTGTACTATGACAACGCACAAAGTACCGTCACACGTCCAACTAGGCCCTATCCAGAGTCAGACAGAGAGAGCTCTGAACTAATAAGAAATTCTCAAAAAAAGAGCATTTCCCTTTTTTACATAGAAACATATATTAGAAGTTGATCTGCAGTCTACAGAATTAACTTTCTCCTTTCTTAATAGATGGTCATGCCTCCCGAGGATTACAAAGAGTCAGGAACCACATCCTGAATTCTGCGAGAGATATGGGGGACGTGTTTTTTCAATGGACCTGTTTCAAAGCACTTCCTGAGCTCGAAACTTGTGTATGCTACATCAGGAAGTAGAGAGTGCGAAAGGAAAAGCTTCTGTATTTTTTGTCTTGCATTCCTCCCATTAAGCACAACTCCCAGGAAAAAAAACTCCTCCATCTGGAACTAAACAAGCAAATGGTCAGCCGTACCCTGGGAGTATATATATTACACGGCGTTAGCACCTGTTGGCAAGAGACAGACAGCCAAAAAGCTTGTGGCCAGCTGTCAGGGCCGGAGCAAATGAGGAACATCAGGTCCTAGAGACAAAAGACGGCCACGTCACAGAAGGAGTAGAGAATACACAAACAGCGTAACAGTGTTTTATTACCGATCTGACTGTTACAAGCGTTCCAAATGCTACAGAAAGTGGATAAATGTCAGGCCTTAAATAATAATAAAGTAGAGGAGCGAGATTCATTTCAAAGATGGAGAAATGATGGAACAAGAGGTCATCATCTAACACTAGAGGGTCAGAGGCTTAAGTGCAATGTAAGGAAGCTTTACTTTACTGAGGGGGTGGTAGATAAATGGAACAGCCTCCCATCAGAACTGGTAGAGGCTAATACAGTGCGGGAATTTAAACATGCATGGGATAGACATAAAGCGTTCCTAAATCGAGACCAAGGACTGATTAGGGTCTGAGTCTTTACAGCAGGAGAAAATGGGCAGACTAGACGGGACAGATGGTTCTTATCCGCCATTAAATTCTACATGTTTTTTATGAATGGTTTGTCTGTAAGAAGTGATGGTAATGAGAGGAGCGAAGTAAGTTTTGTTTTGTTTCATAAATGTTTTTAAGTTACAGTTTTGCTAAAAACAAGTTTCACACGCAACGCTCTGTATCACATACACAGCATTTGCAGATATGCCCCAGGAGGTGTATTTAATCCGGCGTGCTGCCCTAGGCCTAACCCAGGCCAGCTTCCCCGCCCTCGCTGCAGTCCCTACCACAGGGCACTGGGATATGACATCATGTCACATCACTCCGTGACTTAAAAGCGCATTATCCGTATTGTAAATGGGTGGATTGTGGAGATTCAGAGATCACCGTTCAGCAATGGAACATCGGGGGCCTGATCCCCAAGAGGGAGCGATCTGACCCTGGATTTTGCAGCAGGGGGACTACATCGCTGTATCAGCCTTTGATGACATCCAAAGGGGGCCTTATTTCTAATAAATTACAAAAAAGTGGTAAATATATCACAAAAAAGTGCTTATCTTGTTTTTTAAGGGATGGACAGATGAACTGCAATTCAATCGTTCACCACCGCAGGCTACGCAACTTGTAAAGCAGTGGGCACTTGTTGATTTTGCACATAAGAATATGGATAGTTTACATTTCTATGAAAGGAAATTCATTTTGCCTTAATAACAATCAGGAGTTAATAGAAAGCAGAAAAGCGTACGCCATCCGCACGCGGCATTCTGTTTGGTGCTAATTGCCGATATTAAACAGGGTCGGATAGTAAGCAGAGTGTAAAAATAAATTGCCGGAGCACTAAAGAACGCCGCTGTCCACGTAAGGCAGTCACAGCCTGTGATAAATGATAAAAAACAAAGATTTCTCACCAAATAAAATTCACTTGCACCAGATGGCTATATATTATAACCAGGTGAAAACCAATTTCTTCGATCTCTAGAAAAAATAAATGTTACCATAAAGTTTAGATTATACACTGAATCTAACGGTTAATTACTTCACCTCCCCTAAAAATTATCCTTATACAATCGTTGGTCTTATCTTAGATTCAGGAGCCATATGCCGATCCCCTGCATGTTGATATTCCCTCACCCCTTACGACTTCTGCTGGGTGGCTGTTCCACTTTTCTACTACTCTCTCAGTAAAGTAAAACTTCCTTACGTTACATCTAAACCTCTGACCCTCTAGATTTCGACTACGGTCTCTTGTTCTAACATTTCTCCCTGTCTTTAACTAGTTAATATCTCACCATTTCCAAAGTCACGTCCATAGTATTGTGTGCCTAGGTTACCTACTCGGGTTAAAGCAAGAACAGGATCTGGAAACACATACCGGTAACAGAATGTTTCCAGAAAAAAAAGTCACGGTGATCATAAGCAGAACAGTGTGGGGGCTGCCATGAAATAACCCCTTCGGAGTCAAAAGGTCTACGGCCCTTAGACCCCCGAGGCACTTCCTCAGTACACAGATGTTTCTACACATGTGGCAGCGTCTGAGCTCCGACACCTCCGCTGTCGGGATGTCGGGGGCCGCGCTAGATATTCTAGATAGATGTTTAGATAAGATTGTGGATTTACAGGCATTTGGGTATCACAATATGTTACAATATTTAATATATATATATATTTAAAAATGCGTTATTTATATTATTCTTTCCTTTATAGGAAAATTCTAAAAACGAGCGCTTGCTTCGACAGTCTAGAATCTTAAAATATCAGAGACCTCTCCTGTGTCACATTCTAGAAATAATCGGCCCCGGAGAGAATTTAGACATTCAAAAATAACACAAACAATGTTCCCAGCAGTATTATTAGAATACCTGGGAACGTTCTAGATGGGATCACCCTGAGATATCGTGAAGTATTAACCCTTTCATAGCCCAATTGTTGAGATTCTATGTAGCGACTGGCCAGCTATGGCTCTAATATTGGCCCTCATGGAAACCTGTCATTATTTAAATATATGATTAAGTCACCTGAATTCAAGCAGGGATATCAATGATAACATACTGGTAGCAGAAGCACCAATTGGGAGTCTCAGATATGATCGCAGGGGTAAATAGTTAGCTTCAAATGATGTGACCCTGAGAATCTGCCCCTTCACCCTGAGCGCCTGAGGTTAGGGCAAAAACTCTGAGACTCCGGATCAAACCCCGAGTCCACAGGTATTATTATTAGCTATAAGGCATTATATTCAAGCAGAATAACTTGATATTATATATATTTTATATGAAAATATACTACAATATCCACTAATAAAATAGATTCAGAAGATTACACGTTGGATAGAAGGTGGTTTAAAGACGGGAAAAAAGACCACCTAAAAGATAGCGACCGGTCCTAAGATGCACACGGACCCTTCATGCTTCACTAAAGAGAAAACTGTGATCAGTGGTTTAAATATTAATGACAAAAACAACACGGCGGCTGCCGTTCACAGCGATGAGTGCGACGGACTGGAAAGGAGGGTCCGTGACGGGAAGACCTAACAGTAGCCAATGGGAGATGGAGCCTTCACCTCCCCGTCTATGGGACGCATGCAATATTCCGACTAAGAATACTGCCAGGGAGGGGGTTATAAAATGTAACAAAAATACAATGATGACAAACAACTGCAAAACGACAAATATCAGGGCGTGAAACCGTGTCCGCTACCATTGCTAAGGGTCAAGGGTGCGATGCCATCAATAACCGGGGTGACTGGTGGGGTCCGTGTTATTGATTTAGCATCAGTTTGATTGAGGGTGGTCCCTGTGAGGGTGCATGAGTGTAAGTGTGCATCAGCGAGGCTATATAGTATATTTTGAGTTTATTTTTTTGCCATTTACTGGGTAATGTGAAGTTTTCTTGGGTAATGATGGCAATACCTGGGAAAGTGAGCTGTCCCGGAGACTCTTTAAACATTAACCCTTTTATAGCCGTAACTATGTAGTTACTTGTCGGTGTGTTGCCCAAGTGGCTCTAATCTAACGGCGTGAAAACCTTGACCTGTCATTACTTTTTAAAAAAACCCACTTGATTAAGTCACCAGCATTCAAGCAGGGATATCAACAACAACATACTTGGAGTTGGGAGTCTTAGATATGACCCCAGCCATACAGAATAGGAGTCAGCTCCAGACTGTGTGACCCCGAGAATCTGCCCCTGAGACCCTGAGATTGGGGCAACAGCTCTGAGAGCTCCAACATATGATGACTGCTCTTTAACCCCTGAAGCGGCACAAATACTGATTCTCCTCTGGCCTCATCAACGTTTGAAGGGATTTGTATTCCGCTGGTAAGCAGATCCTCCTGTAATCCATGCACTGGGACCCTCATTAGTTGTAGAGACACCGACATATCGCAAACAAAAAAATGAATATTATTTGGATTTTTTTTTCCATACAAGAAGTGTGTAAGCCGTTCACGCACCAGGGAGAGTCATTCACCGACGGCAATATATCACGGTATTTACAAGCATAGAGGCTACTTGTCTTTTCACATGACTGGGACGGCTGACAGGGAATAAGTCATTCTGTAAGCTCCGCTGCTTCTTGAATGGGGTCTAGGCAGGATGCCTCCTCAGCTCGGCACCATGAATGGCCACGTTTGTGACCTGATAAAACTAATTAACATGGTTCTGCTTTATTGGGAGTCAATGAAGTCTGAAAGTGGCAGGACTTTGCCAAAACGCACAAACTTGGAGTTGACTCCAGTAATAAAATGACAGTTTAGAAAAAAAAGTAACAAAAAACATAAAAACAGCACACGGTACCCAACTGGTACCTGCATATTACCGATCTAATAGAAGAACTTTTTTTTAAATATACTGAAATTTAATTCTTTTTATATATATTTTTTAAATGTTTTATATTTTTCTTTAATGGATACGGTTTCACATGAATTCTTGTTAAAAGATGCTGTTCCACTTAGCCAAAACATTAACTGCGGTCTCTAGCAAGCTAATGAAATAAATGTGAGAAGATCTGTAATTTTATTCTTCTCCTCCTAAGATTTAATTAAGTAAAACTTGAACGTTTCAAAAAAGATTTTTTTTTATCTTTGTGCCGACAACGTAGGAGCAGCTGCTTTTGTGTCACATGACAATTAAATGTTCCAGGCGAAAAGTATTAAAGAGGCAACATTTCGTATGATTAGAGAATTATTTCTAGGAAATTCTTGGGTATCCAATAAACAATTTTATAAGTTATTTGGTTATAAACGTTAAACTACGCAGAATATGTGGAACGGCACATTTAAGTAATTCATCGTTTGGAGGATGTTCCACCCTGTCATGTCAAGATTAAAAGAAAAAAAAAATAGAGGAACTTTTAAAAAGTGTTATTCGGTTTCTATGGTAATAACCTATCGCAGCCAGCTGCTGTGTCACACGGTAATTAAGCATTCCCTGAAAAAATAGGAATGAGGCAAGGAACTCTATTGTTAAAGCAGTATTTAGTTCAAAGGATGTTCAATTCAGAAACAGCAAGTGGAACGCCACCTTCAGATCGATGGCTTAGACTTCCAGGGTGGCTGCTGCTTTAACACTTGGAGAATGAGCCACTGCAAAGACTACGTCTCGTAGCTTTTCTCCCACTCGGGAGAGTCTGAGTCACAATCATTTGTAAATGTATTGGCTTGGAGTAGTGAAGAGCGTTAATAGCACCAGCATTAGTACGCAGATCGGTTTCATTTTCGTTAATTTCAGGCTTTGATGACCTGTATTTATTGCAGCCATTCTCCCCACGCTGGTAATATCACCGGATGAGCCCCCTAACCATTTTCAATGTGTCCCAGGTACGTATTATGAAGACAGGGGCCAGGGCAGCGGACTATAGGCTACCTGGCAATGGGTGAACACACGGGCTTCCCTGATTATAGCATTCCATTACTTGAATGAAGGTACGTGATGGCTTAATGAGACATGACACACACACATCTATACATCGATACACACACACATACATACTTACATCCTACCTCTTTAATTCCAGAAAAGGATTGCCAGGGACAAGAGATGGCCCCTTTAACACAGGAATATCCTGGGCAATGCGGGATGGTGGTCACCCTAGCCCTAGTACAAGACAGGGGGACTGAAAGCAGGGAGGTTTCTAGTTAACACACGGAAACGGGAAGTATTAACCCGCAAGGTGAGACGTAGAAAAAAATAGCATTAAAAAAATGGGAACCAGGATTTCTTTTCAATTAAAAATGAATTCCTTGCAGTTCAGTTAAAAGATCCGGTCTCTCTATATTAACGATATGTTATGAAGTGCCAGAGGGAAAACTCCTTAACTAGGTCAACTTATCAACTAACGTTTTTGTGAATAAACATTACATTGATGGCTAAAAAAAACCTGGCTTTTGAAACCTCAAATTCTGCTAAACTCCAATGATAGGAACTGTAGGTTACCAGTGGATCTATAAACATCCGTCTCCGGCTAGTCTACCTAAATATAGTGTTCTAGGATGGAAACGTTTATTTGATGCAATACCCTGTAAAGAATGCAGCTGAAGGATCGATATTACAGCGGCGGGTATTTAAAGCCAGTCAGCGGTACATTTAGATCTGTGCATGCGCTCGATTATCTACACGATAGTATGTACAAAGACATGTACGGTATGCTTCCCCAATGAGCAACTGGCTTTTGAACATTCATATTGCTATAGTGATGGCAAAACTGGCTACAGTGACGAGTGGGCATGTCAAAATTTTATGAGCCATTTAAAAAACATTTATCCTTTTTTTTTTTTTTAATTGATCTATACTTTAACATTGGAGATATATCGGAATAATCCATGGGGGGGGGTCTGTGGCTGTGTGTGGCTCTTTCCCAGCCTCCATTGCTATTTTCTGTGCAGGAGATGTGTTCATTGGGACATATAATCTGACATATGACATGCTTACCGGATGTGAGCTCCAGCATGCACAGAACTCAATCCCATTGATTTCCATGGAAACGCTCTCCAGCCAATGATTGGCTGCTTCAAGGAGACAACCAGTGGCAAGAATGGTCAGACTACGGAGGAAGTAGGGAGCTGCAGCTTCTTTCTAAGGTAAGCGTTTCATTGAATTATTTATATACATTTTGAAAGACTGCATATTGAAAATACTCAAATTTGCATTTTTTTGTTGAGGCTGTCAGGGATACTTTACTGCCCCTTTAATGATGGGGTTACGGTGTCAGGTGGTATTTTGTGTGTGTTTATTGGTCAAACAGATTGTCCCTCTAAACGTTATTACTGGGCCCTATAACTCAAGGCTTGGACCTCGTCGGTAAGCATGCAGCCCTAGTGACCACTGGCCCCCTGGGCATTTGCCGGTGTGCCCCATGGCCAGTCTTGGCCTGCTTTCCGCCGAGACAACCACATGTAATGTACGTCGCTGCATGTGACATGTATGCGTGTCCTGGAAAGAAATGGCCAATGCGGTCACTCTAGTATGCGAGTATGTGTGTTTGTTTGTATGTACGAATGCACACGTGTCATGTTACAATCAGAGGCAAAAGTATGAGGTATGGGCGGCCGAGGCTAAAATAGCCACAGCGCGTTGGTCACGAGAGATCACATTTCCTCCACACCCTTCCTTCATCATCAGTTGGATACAAGCAACGATAACCAATGGAGAAAGGCTAGCAGGCACTCGGAGATCCAAAATGACTAGAAAGCAAAGAACTTTTGTAGCCCTTTCAAAGCGACAGGGCTGTACAGATGTTATGACTGAAGTGACCCCGTCAAGCAAAGATCTCGGGGCAAAGATTTGCAGGAAATGATCAACACATCGACTTCGCAGAACTGCTATCAAAAGTACAGATCAAGAAATAAAAAGTAAACCAGCAGCCTTACTTCCTCAATTACATCATCAGCCCGACCTCACATGCAAAGTAAGATAAAAAGAGCACCCCAGCCCTAGTTTTGTGTTAAACGTATACTGGATCCATTCTTTTATGGACATCTTGCACGTGTTCAGTTGAACCCCCATTCTAGCCAATGGGAGTAGCAGCCAATCACATGTATGCTAACTGTACACTGATCTATTTTACTAGAATACATGTGATTGGCCGCTGCTTTGGTGACTCCAATGGCCGTGCTGAAGGCATACAAATGACTCCGAGGAGGGGGAAATGGGTTTCACTTCCTAACTCTAGTAACTAAACAATGCCTGCTCCAACTTTCATGAAAAACATGACTATGATGCATTAGAAATAAAACTTTGGGGATCGGCTTCTATAACTGAAACGTTATCATTATGCTTCCAATTAATGACAGACATAGAATATACCACGGAACCAACTGAGACCTAGAACTTACATGAACAGTTACGGTCAGCCATAAACATTATTATTATATTTCATTTATATAGCGCCGACAATGTCCGTAGCGCTTCTTGCAGTCCGCACGTTTAAAGGGTCCGACAAAAAAGAACCGACAGACCAAGACAAACCGAGACATTAGGTAAAGAGGTTAAAACCAGGGACTTACTGCCCTTGCTAATCCTTCCATTTCGTCGTATTATTGTTACCACGAGCCTCGTAATATCAAAATCTAACTTTCCAAAGAATAAAAGAACATCTGAAATCAATATCATTTTTAGAGTATATTCGAATATTGTTTCGGTACAAGGACGGCCGTGCGGATTTTTTTGCTCTTATTTGTCGATGGTCTACGACCTGCTGACGACTGGGAGCAGGTGTGCAATCAGAAAGCAGCTGATGGGACATTTTAACGGGGGGAAGGGAGCCCTCTTCTGCTATAAACCAAATGTCCTGGACAAGCAACGGTTCTGTATTATAAATCAGTTTCCTTCATTAGAAAACCAGGCCTTTTATGACCTGCCAACTGTACATTGTGCTTAAGCGGAAGGTTAGATCTCTCTGGTGTTCCAGAATCCTGTGTTATTTACCAACGTTTTACTCCGAGGGGGCTTTTTATATTGAGCTACTTGGCTCAACTGCACTTTCCTCTTTAGATTAGCGCAACTCCGGCTTAACAGAATGAGAGCTATTTATATAAGACCATTATCAGGGCAGTCACATACAACTCAGGTCACACTCTTGCTAATAAAAAGCCCCCCCCCCCTGTTTCCAGGTTTTGGGAATCCAGCGCATGAGTCCGGTGATGATGTGGCATTGGACGGAGTTATTAAAGAGACAGCCCTGATAGCTGCCCTAAAGAATTCATGTTATTTATTCTTCAAAAACAAAAACGCTTGTGGCAGGAAAGTGCTTCCATTGAAATCAAAGGGAGCGTTTTCCGCACAGAAGTCTGAACAGACCCCCACCCGTCGAGCTGAGCGGTGGGAAGTATATCACATTCAGGGAGATCTCCCGCATGGCATATAACTGGAGCGGAGAAAGAGGTAAGTGAACATGGGAGGGAAATTTAAAGGGTTTCCGCAGCTACCGTATGCATTAAATGCATTTTATGTTTGGAGCGCCCCTATAAGAATAACAGCCTTGTAGAGACAGGGCCAGCCATGACTTTCAGGTGTCTTCCATCTCCCAGTATCTAAAGCAATGCCGCCCAGATGGCATAGCCCAACAAAACACTCAAAGGGTTAAGTTTGTGATGCGTTGTATCTGTGTTCCTGAAGACACAAATAACACCGCTTAATCGCAAATCCTAAAGAACAGATGTACTACTATTTCAAGTAAATGAAGACATTGGCTTAAAGGTGCCGGCACTTCTAACATTAGACGGCTGTCGTAGAGAAATGAAACGGAGCCGACATTTTATTTGTTTCCTGGCGGCGTGAAATATTATGAAAACGTTCGGTTCGCCTCTAGTTATGAGCTCCGTAAACTTTGCGTTAAACGGCCCTCTTTCTTGTGTGACATCACTACAAGCACTTGTTATAGACCAATACCCTTAGGATCTCTACATCATGTGACACAATGAAACAACTCAGAAATTAGGGGGGAAGTGGGCGTATCAGTGCTGGTAGGGGGTGGTGCTTCTGCATACACCCCCCCCCACATTATCAATTACCAAAGATGGAAACTATTGTTTTTGGGGGTGTGATTAGAGGCGGGCTTTACTAGGAGATTTTGTGTGAATATGAACAATTGCCATACCTCCCAACAGCCCCAGCTTTTATGGGATAGTCCAATTTTTGGGTGCTACCCCACTGTCCTGCTTTTGAGGGCAATGATGTCTATAGATTCTCTGATCTTTACTGACCAACTCAGGGAGGTCTGTGCTATAGCAGCCCTTCCCCACCGCTTTTCACACCCCAACAACACAAGTGTCCCCATTTGGTCATCTGAAATGTTTTTTTTGGTGAAAGCATGGTATGTTATGCTCACACAACTTAATTTAAAAGACACATTATCGTGACATTTGAGACTTTAGAACACTTGAACATTCTGAGATTTTAGAAAAGAAGGAGGAGAAAAGACACAGTCCCTCTTAAGAGGGACAATTGGCAGCTATGCTTCTGGTCTGTCTCCTTAGTGCCCTGGGACTCCTCAGTATGGTATGAATCCTAGCATTTCAAGGACAACGCCACTTCGAGCGGGGCTTGGATACAAATTCTGAGCTATACAAACTAAGAAAACAATGACATACAGTGTATACATATATATTCCACCCATTGTACTGCGCTATGGAATATGATGGAGCTATACAAAAATATACCGTATATTATATATATATATATATATATATATATATACACACACATATATACACAGAGTCTAACTATTGCTTGCAACCTGACTGCAAAAGTCCTGACCTCTCCAAGCATGTGGGTTTCTGCCATCACGCAGCCTCAACGCTGAGCTAAAATCAGCAGAGAAACAGGAAGTCCTCACCCACAAAGCTGATTGTGTCCACAATGGTTACAATTTCCTCTAGAAATAAGCAACAAGGGTCAGTGTGAAGGGCTTTGCGTTATTTGATCTGCAACCATAAATCACACTACTACTTAATAGGCCAACCAGGGATCTATAAGGATTAACTCTCGGTATGCCGGAGGAGAGGCTAAACACAGCGTCACCAGTGGAGTTTTATTACACTCTGCCCGGAACTCGGGGAATTTACTAAAACTGGATTATACAGACCCATTGAGGACACAACCATTTTGGACAGAGGACCCTGGCTATACGCTTATCTTAAAGCTTCGTTTCAATGGTTATGTCCCATATTGATACAAATCAGCCAATCAGTGGTGGAATTCCTTGGAGCACGCAGTGGGTGGGAGATGTAGCTTTTTGCTTTTTTTAAACTTTGAACAATACATACGAACGAAGTTACAAAGTACTCCGGGGGACACTACAATGACTCTATAAATAATCACTGAACAATATGATCCAACTTTCGCAGCACTAGTCGGGTTCGTAGAACAAGAGAGGATCCTGCAAAGAATGCTCAGAACGCACTTAATAGTAAAACTGATTTGGGGCACTTTATAGTGATATACACATAGCTGTGCACCCCCTTATGTGAAATTGTAGCATTAATTATGAATAACAGTACAAATAATAATAAAAAAACAATGTATACATTCAAGCAAATGTGTATCGCCATGCAGATTATTTGCCACGCCAGCAGCTCATTGGCATACAGTGCTAGGTCACAAATAGTGGACAGTCCAAATCAATACAAAGCTTTTGAACTATAAACCTACTTGAAATTCTGGTATAATGTATAGGTTGACACTAATGCTTGAATTGCTGGCTATTGGGCGCACCACGCTTTGTTAGTAGCTCATTCAGAAAGGTAAAAAAATCTGAGGGAGGACTACGAGAGACCCTGGGCTTATTTCAAACTCAATCCTTTCATAACCATATCATATTAGACGGAATGGCATTCCAGCAGAAGTGGTAGAGGCCAACACAGTAAGGGGACTTAAACTTGCATGGGTGAATCTAAGACAAGACCAAAGGGTGATTAAGATTGGAGTCTTTACAACAGACCTAATGGGCCGAATGGTTCTTATCTGCCGTCATATTCTGTGTTTCTATTTAAATTCACGTTTGTGTCGATCCTATTTAGACTTCCGCGGTTGGCAGATTTGGCTTTCCGAGCTTAGTGAGGAGAGAAAGAAATTCAGACGCTTATTCCCTGGTAAAGAAAAAAGCAGTTTCCCCAAACATGGCGATGAAACTATCGGAGATAAAACCAGAGATACACTTTCCATAAAGAATGTCAGTTTGGGACTGTTGGCGCAGGTGGGGTTTATAGAGAACCTTCTGATGATCATGAAGTTCCTACCGAGGCAGATGATGAAGAAGAAGAAAATAAACCTCTCCCCAGCACTTAGGAGGCACTTGTTTACAACGTAATGGGCCGGAATTCCTCGGGAATTTCACGGTGAACTATTTACGAGACACGTAACACCGTGCGCAGCTGGCGCCCCTAACATCCACCATATGTGTCAGCCAAGGTAGCACTGAAAGGACGCAGAGTAAACCCGCGTACACAATTGCGATCATCAAAACCGACTTTATTGGCAATAATATTACTTTCTTAACCAATCATGGTTAAGTGATGCCACGCAAATGGAAAGGCGTAGGGAGCAGTGACATGTGGGTGACCCTGTAACATGTCTATGTGTCATCATTAAATAAGCAGTCACTTTTAATAAACCAGTGTAATAGTTATTATGGGTTAAATGTGACATGTATGTAAAAGAAGCCCGCCTATCATAGGAGCAACCTCTTCTTCTCAACATCTACATTTTTATTCCACCCCATTAGGTTATCTTTCCTGTGTTGTTAAGTTGCTGATTATGGTTGACTGGTTGAGGCAGGCTTTGTTAGGCTTGGGATTACTGAAGTGGAGACTGGATCTTGACATGCTAATCTTGACTCGTAGTTCCTTCCAAGGTAATTACAGCCAATTTAGAAAGCACACAACAAGATATAAATCACGGGTAGTTTTTCTATCCTTTAGGCTAGGTTTCCACTTGGGTTTTTGTCCGGCGTTTTTTTCTTGATGAAAAACGCCAGGAAAACTGCCAAGAAAACTGCCACTGCATTTACCTGCGTTTTGGCGTTTTTTCTGCAGTTTTTTCTGGCGTTTTAGCCTTTCTGTGGAAATTGCTTTTTTTGACCTTAGGCAGTTTTTCCAGCCTTTACAAGTTAGAAGTTTCACCCAGCTAAAAGGGATTAGGATAAATGGCAAGTATCTGCCCTCTCCTGATATCATTTACTTGGTAGACCCTTTTGTCTCTTTTCTGTGGTTTGTAAGGCATGCTTTATTTCGAATGTCTGCTCCTCTGGGAAGATTGGCCCCAAATGATGGTGCAAATTGTTTGCTGTTGCTTTTGGCACGCAGGATCCGGTCGCGTATGTTTGTTTGTAATGGCATGTTTGTTCCAAATGGTGTAAAATTCAATATGAACCAGTCCAGGACTTTGTTTTGTGTGAAACTGTTTGTTTTCAGCCTATTTCTCGTAGGACACACAGATACTGGGTCCATCCTCTGCATTGTAACTGTGGAAAAAACGCCATAAAAAAACGCCAAGGCATAAAACCCACATGGCTTTTTCATGGCGTTTTTTCTCTCCCATAGACTTCTATTGGAGAAAAACGCCAGGATTTCCTTGCAAAAAACGCCAGTGTCAACATGCTGCGATTTTGAAAAACTGCCACAGAGCCCAAAAAGCAGAAAAACGCCAAAGAGGACTGAAAAAACGCCAAACAGAAAAACGCCAAGTGGAAATGGCATTTTGCGATTTCCTATTGAAGAACAGCTAACATCTGGCTGCAGCGTTTTTCACAAAAAAAAACGCCAGGTGGCGCTATTGGCGTTTTTATAGGCGTTTTTAGCAAAAAAAACCCAAGTGGAAACCTAGCCT
>VKOC01000006.1:4231527-4271263 GCA_009364415.1 Spea multiplicata
TTTTCATTATCGATTATTATCGATTTTATCGATTAGTTGTTTCAGGCCTAGTTATAAGCTGCTTTCGATAGGTCACATGACACATAAAAAGTCAGTACCATAAATTAGACCTTTAGGAATTTCGGGTCTTGAATTAACAATGCAGACCACCCTAGTGCCGCTTGGGATCCAATTCCTCTTTTGTATTCTTTAGCTCCCATGTTGCTCTTCATCTCCTGATGCCCCTCTTTTCCGTGAGCTCAGAATGTTTGGAGGATGTAAGTTGTATTTCAGTGTTCTAAAAGTTTATAAACAGAATCTTTTTTTATAAATGTATTTATGCAAATAAAAAAGAATATTCTTCTTGTAAACACCTTATTCATTTTAACCGCTTAAGGACCTGGCTGTTTTTTCATTTTTGTACCCGACTGCAGTGTTTGTGTTTAGCTGTCATTTTATTCTTTCTCGTTTAGTTTACCAACAAATTATATATTGTGGAGTTTTTTCAGGACATCTAATTTACTAGAACACTGCTTGTGACAATTCTTGCCCATTGTATCTTATGTGTATTATACCCATTTTCAATAGGGGATTCATTTATGTTCGTTGGTTGGGATATTAAATTGACTTGCTATTTTTGTCCATGTGCTTTTGCTTTCATCTGGCCGGAGTTATTAACGTTCATATTTGCCACGTGTCCCTCATTACAGCGCACAAGATTTCTAGGTTTACAGGTTATAGTTAATATGGCACAAATGTATCCACAGATGATATAAACTAAGCTTATATCATCTTTACAATAGGTTTGCATTTAATGAAAGCACTGTGTGTGTTGAAATATACCAGCTCAGCTAATAAATACATGTTTTTGGAAGGCCGCAAACTTCTTACCTCCTCTCACCCTTCTCTGTGTGAGAGAAATCTCCATTATAAAAATTAATCACATGAGCAAAACCACTGCTGATACTGGTATGCTGGTACCAGTGCTGCTGGTATGTCTCCTATCTGTGTTCCAGGAGGTGAGTGCGATAGTAAACTATCTATATAAATGATTTATTGGTGCATTTATGATGTATCCGGCATTTTGAAAAGTAATATTAACATGTGTGCTGATATTAACATTGGGCTTTCCCATCAAAGTAGAGCCCTGCGCGGGACTGCTTTTTGAAGCCCGCTCCCGCTGTTTTGAAGCCCGCTCCCGCCCGCTCCCACAATGTGGGTGTTCCGCTCCCGCCACATTTGTGGCCAATCCCGCCCGCTCCCGCCACATTTGTGGCCAATCACGCCTGCCTCCTTACCTGATTTCCCGCGCAGTCCCCCAAGGCTGCCCACGAGTTGTTCCCTCACAGCGTCTCTTCTCATGCTCCGCCCAGGAACAAGGCAGAGTCACAGGAAGTGGCGTCACATCACGTGACTCCGCCTTGTTCATGGGCGGAGCAAGATAGGAGACACTGTAATGGAGCAGCAAGAAGGCATCCTTGCGGGACTGCGCGGGATTACTGGGACCCGCAGGTACAGTGCCTGACCGCCCGCTCCCGCCCGCAGCCCCAGAAAGACCGCCCAGGCCCGCAAGTTTTTTGGCGGGCCCGCGGGACCCGCCTCCCAATGCAGTCCTCTACATCAAAGCACTGCTAGTCAACAAATCTACCAATAACAACTAACAGATAACCTAACTAATCTTGAACTAAAAGATGTTGTGCTCATTATGATGAAACATGCATGTTATATGAAAGAAACACAAACATTCCACAAGAAAACATTTTGCCCATACTTACAAAATGGTGAAGTCACTTTTCGCTTCACATTCAGAGATTTTGTGGTCACCCGGGGGGGCAGGTAAATCCAAGTGGCCCTATCGGGCCCCTTCTTCTTAACTGAGGTACACAGCAGCACACATATTTGCACACACTCTCACACTAATGTGTATACACTCACACTTACACATGCTAACACATACACATGCTAACACACACTCATTCTCACACTAACACACACTTACACACTCATGCTAATATACTTTCCCTCAAACAGACACTACACTATACATACTATATACATACTCATGCAAACACCCAAACCTTTACACATACATAATCATGCCAACCTACACACTCACGCTAAAATACACTCCTTCACACATGCTTGCACATACACATTAATGCTAACACACACTCACTCTACCACACACTCTCCATCTCACATGCTTACACATTAATGCTAACACACACTCCATCTCACTTACACATTCATGCCAAAACACGCACTTATACACATTCATGTTAACAACACACACTTATAAACTCTTATATACAGTCTCTCTGTAACACACATACATACTTCCTCCCTGCCTCATATACTGTCTGTTTCTGTAACATTTTTTTTCCTTTTTTCTTTTTTTTAGTATACCTCATTGCAATGTGTCATGTCATTTATTGCATATATTTCACATAAAATGTTGTGTGTCTAATCTTGAGCAACTGGAATTTAGTGAATAAGCCTTTTAGTATAGATTATCCATGAAAATCAGACTGCACATTCAGCTCTACATGTGAATATATTTGTTAATTCACACTCTATTTTGTGTATAAATAACAACATTTTATGGGTAAACACCTGCACCTAAAAAAAACTTGCATTTTCCCCCCTAGATTAGTTCGGGGGGGGGGGCGGCTGCCTTATTGTACGAATGGGGTACAGCAACTGTCAAGAAGATCTGAACAGGAGAGCTTTTTCCCCATAGATGGTGAATACTTTAGTTTATTGGTTAAAAGCAGAGTTTGTCGATGGATTTTCAGGAGAGTTGCAGTTTCCGCTGACCAGTTTATTATGAAGGGTTAACCCTAGTGATTTTTTACTACAAGAAAAGCTTGGGTAGTCACTGCATTCAGTGGAAAATGCATCTTGTATGAGTAAATTTGTAGCCATACCCGTTGTATGCAAAAAAGAGGAAATGGTGTGAAATGTTCCAAAAATTGCATTTTCTGTAAATGTTTCCATCTTGATGAAATAAATCTTTTTCACATGCTATATTTATTAAATTTATCTCATGTGTGAATAAAGTGTTCCATTACTTATAACTTAGGAAGGTGCTTTCAAATGGATAGGTTAGCAAAAGTATCACATATGGCGTAATTTCATGAAAACCTGTCTCTAATTATGAAGCGAAAACTGTTTTTTTTTTATTCACCGCACCTAGAAATAATTGGTTCATTTTCATGCCTTAACGTTTAACTTGTTTATTGTAATCCCCAAGTTGTTTATGGAAATTCTCAAAACCTTTAACTTTGGAATTGAAAATCCTCATGGACAACATTTTAAGAAAAAGTTTGCGATGTACAAAAGGCTTTTCTATAACAGACATCCTGAAAACAGTTTTTTTTTGAGAGAGCGAGTGTGAGAGAGGGTGACCATTGAACTCTTTCTCACACTCGCTCTCAAAACAAATCTGGGCTCAGGTCCTCCTCTGTGCCTGCACCCTGGTTCAAGGCCCAAGGCAAAAAAGACCTAACAGGCCCCCAACTCTGTACAGCTTCTACCCTGCTCAGTGCTCTGCTCTCTGCACCACCTCCCCGGCTCCACCATTCACTAACACGCTGTTCATGGACAGTTCACCCGATCTAATACCGTATACTGACACCCATCACACACGCTAACACCGTACACTATATACTGACACACACAATCTAACATTGTACACTGACACAAACTGTGCACAGTTTAATACACTGTTGCCCCTACACACATGTATTCTAACCCTGTATACTGACAGATATTTTAACCCTGACACTTACACCCACAGTCACACACATACACACTCATTTTAACCAAGGACATGCACAAACATGGTTCATGGCAGACATTTTAACAGTTGTTAGAAATAGAAAAGTCAAACTCTAAACATATACACATATACTACCCTCAGAAACACCTGCCCATCACACACCTACATACACATTTGCACTTGCCCTTACACACACACATACATACTGACTCGCACCTGCCCCTGCAGTCACACACTTTCTTGCCCTTAAACACACTTGCCTCAAAATATACACACTTTCAAAATGCAGATGCACTTTTTCTCCCATTAAAATGGAATGTTTGTCCAATAAAAAGGTATTATTTTATATTTTAATACTCATTTCTATTTTTAAATTATCACTACTGGACTAACATATATATATTTATACATATACTTTATATACGTTTAAGGGAAACCATTATGTAATACCACTAATGATTTTTCACAACCATTATGATCCAATGTCACCCAGCAATTTTTATTGACATAATTTTACAATTATGAAGATTAACAACATCCGTGGAACATCGTAACATACTTAGCGATTATCTTGAAGGAATGTTAAAAAAAATACATATTACAAAATGTTACGATTCTGGTTGTCATAACGGATTGATGCCATAATTGAGCCTGATATAATAATATTATGTAGTGCTTAACCTTCTAACTTTATTTTTCCAGCAGAAACATAAAGACAGATTGTGGTCATAGGAATGTTTAGGTAATTTCAATAAGCGCTAAACCTAGAATTTCATTTTATCCATAAACTTAAACATCTGGATCGAATTAAGCCCCACTTTCAGTGACTTCATCGAGGATCTGTACTCTGTCCCTCAGGGGAATTTTTTTTAAAGAATGAAACCAGCGCTTTATTATTCCAGTCTTCCATATAAATACTTGTATCTCTAGTGTAAAACAAATCACTTTTTTTCCATTATGGTTAGTGTTTTATATGTATTTTGCTCTTTATTGACTTTTGAATATACGTAGGTCAAAAAGATTTTCTCTGGAAATTGTTTTAATGTTTATAACAAAGACATCTATATGGGCTCTCTGCATCTATATAATCTTCAAGGAAAGTTGGAGTTTCAGTGGAAACAGACATTCTGTGCCAGAGGTCCTATGATTTTACAACCCTGTAAAAATGTGAAATTAAAATAGTTCTAAATGACTAAAAAGATGGATAGAATAATCTTCTGCGTTAACCATTACGCATACAATTTTATAGAATTATTCTTAGGTTTAACAATGCATAAAAGCAAATTATTAGTGTGATAAGGTGAGCCTTTTGGAAGGTAGAATCTTTGACTTTGAAGTAGCTGGTTTGTTGTACATTAGTTTCTTGAGTATGACATGATCCCAATTTTAAGGTGACTTGCCAATCTTTCGGTCATAATGAAAAAAAAAAGATTCTCCATTTTAATAAAGTCGAGGCTATTTTCAGAAAACAACTTCTACATTAGTAATTTTGAGTTTGTTTCTGGATAGGGTAATAAACACGTATGGTCAACCATCTCGCCCCAAACCCATGGACTTGACTGAGGGTATTATAGGAGTCGAAGGTAATTTAACCCTATGTAACATAAAACCAGGGGGTATGCTTTCTGCAAAAATATATAATAGAAGGCAAAAACTTTTAATGAAATTAAATTAAAAAAATATGGACACTGAAAAAATGATTACACAACACATAAATATTTTACTACTTATTTTTGGATAACAATGGGAGTCGTGGTTGGTTCACTGGCAAGTCAGCCACAAGATGTTGCAAGCAGGAGTGGCCACTTTGCACCCCCTGGTGGTCTAGCAGGGTAACAGCAGGACATGCTTTTATCTGCACGTGTCTCTCTTCTTGCATGCCTAAGCGATCAATTTGTATGCATTACATGAAGCATGAGTTATGATGTCATAATTACGTTTATTTTCTGTATAATGCATACAGACTATTAGGAAGAAGGAGACAACAGGCTTTTCCTGATTGAAGAACAGATTTGCCTATTACACCATCAAGGTTTTTTAGGAAGGGTCTATAATTAAGTGCTATGTTTCAGTAGCAGGGGGAATGTTTAACAGCAATGAATCATTCAATATAATAAAACATAAATTACTTTAAAACTCAATGTTGCCACCAGCCTATTGTATGTACAATTGAGAGATTTTGTGAGATTAATAATTCAAAGACTTCCATTCAATTCATTCATATTATAATTAATCACATCTTTTATTTTTCTGTTTTCAACATCTGTGGCTCCATTTTCCATTACATATATATTTGTATGATTTTATTTTTAAACAAAAAGCATTAATGGTATTTTTGTTTCTGATTTCACTCCTTGAACAGCAGCTACATAGACATGCTACATAGTTTACCCTGGTGTCTGTCATTATATTTTATCAACCACATGAGGTCAGAGTCCCACCTTCCACTAAAAGGTTATTACGTACATATCAAAAGAAAGTAGAACTGGATTGTATGATAAAAAAGAAGCCACTACACTTCTACACTAAAACATGTCCCATTGAGTTACTTATTTACAGTCACTTTCATAGAGATGGTGTCTTATTTGAAAATATATTCTAACTTTTAATCCCAATGTTTGTAAAATGTATTTTCTTTCAACCCACAGCTATATTATATTATTAGCCTGAAAAAATACCAGTAAAATGCTCACAGTACTAGCTGTACCACATTGGTTGGGATGAGCTTCTGTTGTGGCAACAATTCACACTAACATCAGGCTGTTGTGTGTTTATGAGATGGTTTCGATAGGTGTGGATATGAAGGTGATTTCTTGAAAGTCATATAAGTAAGTAAATTATGCTTCATGGAGGGGCAGCTCAGGCCTTCATTAAAGAAAATCTCTCCAGGGTTGAGCCATTTATAGTACAAAGTGATATTCTTCAGCTCTCTAATTTTAGTGACTTCACCACAGAGAACCTGATTTATCCATCTTTGTTCACCAACAAATGCATCTATTCCTGTGCTGTTACATCATGTCTATTATTTTAATTTATACAATGTTACCCAACATGTTATGTATACATTATACTGAGATCCTGAGAAAGAGTATCCATAGTAAAGAGGAAAACTTTCCTGATCTCAATAAAAACACAGCTAAGTATTTTAATGATTCCTAACTATTGAGAAACATGTTTTATAAGAACAACCTGAGAATAACATTACTTCCCTAGAATTCTATAAATTGTGGTAAATGCTTAACCTGCCTGTGTTTCTTTTTTATCGCTGAATACAACGAGGCTCCGTACAAAGGGCAAAGCATGATCACATAACTGATTTAATAGGGAATTACGCTATTCACTAAAGCACATGACGCAGTATTACCCAAAATGCAACTGGTTTTATGCTCCGGAGCATGTACTGTCTTCCCATATTTGAAATATTTGAACCTGTTTTTGGCTGACTGTTCTTCTCTAAGGAGTTTTCACCTCAAACGTTTACTGAAATTATTATTATTTTAAATTATTATTATTAAGAATAATATTATTATTATTTAAAAGAAGACCCAAAACTTTTAAAAGTTATATGAAAATTGTATTAAGCTCTTTAGTTCATATGCATCAGGTTCTGTACTTGCTATCGACCTTGTGTACTTATCCCAGATGCCATACGCAATTACTGAAGCAATTAGGCAACATAACCTTATTTGTCGACATTTACCAGTTTTTTTCAGAAACACAGCTCTCGAATTTTGCTCTTCTACAAAACAATAAATAGAAACATTTCACGCATGTGATGTATAGCCTGTTTACTGACATTTACCGCTATCTGCGTAATAAGAGAGCATTGCATCTCTGCACAACCAAATGTTAATATAATGTCAACAACAGGGCTCAGTCAATATTTATGTCTGCAACCTTTTATTCCTTATTTATGCAATAAAAGATCTGGGAAAGCAATTTAGGGATTAAATGTTGCCAATAAATCTTATTACAGATGCAAGCATGAAATGGCTTTTTGTAGTTAGTTCTTATTTATTAACAAACATTGGAACCAATATTCAAAAATATATTTGTTATTGTAGAATTTAAAGGCACATGAGTATAGAAAACACCTCTGAATATATATTTATTTTTTAGAAAGGACTGGGTTTTAATTCCATGGATCTAGGTAGCCCCTATGAATAGACTAGTTCTTTGTGGACAATGTTCATTGTATACATTTTATATAACAATAATAATTTAATTAACAATAAAATTATCCTCGTCCCTTGCCTGACCTAAGATGGTATATGGGGAACCAGAAGAAACAAATAAAAATATCTTCAGGTGTAATTTCCTCAAATAGGGAGACCCACAAGATTATAGACAAGTTATCACAATGTATGTTTTTAATACTATGTAATGAGATCCTCCTAGTAAATACAGAATGATAATCACTTTCTGGAGGCATGCCTTTATATAAAGTAAGATATTAATTTCACATGGAAAAAGTTAATGTTTTGTAGACTCCAAATGTATTTTTATGTCTGTCACAAGGAAGGCAATGGGGAAGTTGAGATAAGCCTTCCAAGCCAATCTTCCACGTTCCACCTGTCTATGAGCGCAGTATCTATTTATCCATAGACAACATGAATACAGGTAGCAGAACCAATCAGGGGGTAAAAAGTAATTCAAAGTAGACATACCATAGTGTCTGGTTCAAGATGACCTAATAACTAAGTGAAAACGATCACCTTCAACATCCGCATCAAACAATGGAATGGTCAAACAGATTAACTCTCCCCTCTCAGATGCATGGCTTAATTGTAGAAAGCCATAAACACAAATACAACATATATGTCTATGTTGTGACAATGATGTCATGATGTCTTTTGTATGTCTTCTAAACATGTGTGGTCAGTTCCCAACGTGTTCTTTGTTTTGGATATTATGTCATGTTTTACAGCCAAGATTTTAGGGGGTTCTTGATATGAATTGTATACCCTCTAAGTATATCTACATACTGTATTTATTTATCATAGTTATTGCCCATCCACAAGGAATAGGATTGACTGTGAACAGCTAGGAGATGTTTAGATAGTATGCCCTGAACAAAGACAACCAAATAAAACCCACTACATACATTGGAAATATTGTCCTCTGTAAGCACGCTTCTCTAGCGATGACACGGTAGAACTAGTAACATTTTCTCCCACATCACTAAAAATCTGTGCAAAGAGTTTTCTTTGTGTATATAACTTATTTTATTTTTATTGGTGTACTGGGAACTTCTTTTCCATGAATATTTTTACTGGTCCTGGGAAACAAGCCATCTGTGTAGTTCTATACATATATTTCTATTTTGATATACCTTGCACACATTGAGTCACTTTAATGTGTTTTTTTTCATTCTTTTTATTCTTTTTTTATATTTTGTGTTTTATCAGTAGAGATCTAAAGGACCATTCACCATGAGACTTTAAAGAGAACTCAGAAACTAATACGAGTTATAAAATGCAAACACACTCTTATTTAGAGATTGGTAGGGTTTGTCAAGTTCTTCACCAGTAATCTTTGGGTTTTAAATGTGTTGCTACCTCGTTAGGCACCAGGGACTTTGCCTTTGTCTTGTTAAGTCTCATAGTTTCCACCTTCTATTGCACATCAACAATTTACTCTTTCAGTCCTGCTTTCCTTTGCCAATGGAACATAACAGGTTATATCTGGTCATGGATATAGATCTGGACCTGTATTTCACTGTGAGATATTTTACTCTTAACCTAGTAGATGTTTTTGGATTTCCCTGATCATGTTTTTGTTCATTGTAGAGAAAGTTGCATGAACAAATAATTTGCCTGGACGTCTCAAAAGCGGAGAGAGGAGGTGATTTCTAATTGCTGTGGGTGTAATGTGAGAGAGGAACTGCATAAACAAATGGTTAAAGTATAAAAATAAGGCATGCAGCAGCAAATCAGACAGATCTATTCACTGAAGTGCTCGAAAATTGGCAAAAAGTGAAATTTGCAGATTCGTTAAAGCCAACTCGCATTAGCACTTTGAAAAAAAGAAAAAATAACTAACATAATTTCCCCAGTAGGGGACACAAAATTTGAAAAAAGCAAACAACTCACAGATTATGGGTTTTGTGACTTTATATCTTGAAAGTTTCTGGTGAGGACATGGGAGTTCACAATGAACTTGCATGCCCTTGCCTGAAATCCTCGAAAATCGAAGTGACATGCAGTCACATGTCTTTGCAAACAACTCCCAGATTAGTGAGGGCTTGTTAACCCTTGACTTGAGTGGCCACTCAACTTATTAGTGAATAGACCCAAGAGATGCAGTATGGATGTACCTAGAAGGGAGAGATGGCAGGTTTAATCTAGACTCCAATTGCCAGGTCATATGTGTGGCAATTGGAGAAAAACAGTCAAGGATGCATATCTGAATCGTCCAGCGTAACTCCCATCCGTTGACTTGTGATGACTTCGTTATGGATGGGTAGACATATGCTACATTGCTATGCAAAGCAAAACAGGAAAAGTGAAGAATGGGTGTTAAAGTACTTTGTAAGTAATAAATTATGCAATCTTTAAATTGTTTCGAAAAAATAAGAAAGTACTAAACTATCAAAATAATATCAATATGAGCAATTTCTGTGCACTTGTGGTGATGGGGGACTTACACTTCCCGAATTTATCCCAAAAGCCAGCATGGGAGCTGAGTGGCAGTAAATACAGTGGATTTGCCATTGCTGGAGCTGTCTGGTGGTGAGTAGACGCACTTTTTGATGGCTGAAGTGTCCCTTTAAGTTTTTTTACACCTCCACCAAAGGTCTTTTTTCGGGAGATGAGATATACAATATTCATCTGGGCATTTCCAAGTGAGTTAGACTTTTTCACTGGTGGCCTTTGGCAGCTATGGTAAGAAAACAAAACTTAAATAAAAGTTGCACTTTCCATCAACTCTACGAAAAGAGAATGATGATATTAAAAAAGCATACCATTAAAAAAAGAATTACAATGAAAATGAGACATTTAGAAATTAATTGAATGGCTGAATGGTGCGCACAATGCGTTCCTTGTATTTCCCATGTCTGGTGACCTTTTCAATGTCTCCCATCTTTTCTTTTACATCATCTTCTTCAACCTTGTACAATCTGAAGCTGTTAACCCATTCATAGTTATCATAGACATGCTGCTGACCATGTGGACAAGTTTTATTTTTCTTAATAACTTCTTTTGTTGAGAAGAATAAATTAATTGCTGGTGAAATTAATCTAAGTAGATTCAAGGTTTATCCATAACAATAACATTTTCTCCTGTATGCTTAAAACAGGTTTATTCAGGGGTAACGCACATGCACAAAATGGACAGAGCTCGTCCAGAGCATGTTATGACATCACAACTCGAAAAATGACACGTCTACGGAATGCCATGATGATGATGAAATAATGTGGATGGAGATATTTTGTGATATCATAGCTATGATATTAACTATATCAACTTTGATAAGTCTACCTCTGCCCAAGCGGCAGCAAATTAGTCTTACCAAAATATTAGTATTACCAGGTAATGAGCAACATTTTCCCGTAGGTTGCATAAACGCAATATACCAGTTTACTCAAGCTAATAATTAAAAATACAAAACATCTGTCCATTTGTGTGTGCCCTTTGTGAAGCACTCTTAGTGAAGCTGAAAGTCTCTGTTATAAAAGACAGATTGTGGATACCCCCCACCAAACCTATTAAGTCCCTGTTGCCTCTGAAGTTCTAAAGCAGTGCCTTGAACTCAAGTTTGGGTTAATCTGCGCATTTTTCGATACTGTAAATGTTTATAAAGTACAGGTTTATGATGTCGTTCTGAAGGCCAAGGCAGGTTGCTTAGTACCACTATTCCTAGAAAGAGGCTATAAGTCACATTGAGTAGTAGAATATAATAAAAACCAAGCTTTGTGGGATTAGGCTGCAGGCAGAAAAGAAAGTTAAGAGAAATGTCACACATTACAAATGTCAACATTATTCCCTGAATGGGACTTCTCTAAGAAAGAAAATACCCTTGGCTTTGATTGTGGACCCCCAACCCACCCTGGAACATTTCCTAACTTTCTATGTATTATTATCATAACCCGTTGGCAGCTCTGTTCCTCACCCCAATAATCATCCCTTGTACTTCGGTAAATCTCCCCGGAGCATGACCACATGCACATTTCCAAATTAAATTGTAGGCACCATTTTGGTTGGTCCCTGTGTCTCACCTCCCTAAGGTTTAAGTCTATCGGCCACACTTCTCCATCACATTGTGATAGTGTCTAGAGATAATAATTTGTGTGCTGTGTGTTTAACCAGAGTCACCATTGTCTTTAACCCCATGATGTGCCAGGCACATCAGTGGTTGTCAAGGGGTTAAAGGATCCCTGCAACCTCTATTGACCAATGCGAAACCAACAATTCCCCCGTGGAACAAACTTGAACCGTTATCCAACACATGTTGCTGGTTAATGACATTGTGAGTTGACTGCTTTCTTGAAATGTATGTATTTTCTACATGTAAGTTCTAATGCAATTTGGCTTTTGTCCAACCAATACCAGTTTGCAATCTCGCAAGCACACACAGTTTAGTGAATAGCCCTGCTTGTGGGACCATCATGTCACCAGTGGTAATATACCTGCCATGGTGGGGTCAGAGGGTAACAATATTCTACGAGAAAAAAACAGATTAAAAAAATGTTATCATAATTAAGTCACAAAACAGTCCTAATGATTGTCTTGCTAAACACACAGTAGATTTGAGTCTGGTTCCCTAGAGATGTTCAGAAAAACTCTAGGGGTCTTAAAGAAAGTTTTTCAATGGTAAATACAAATTATGGATCTAATTTATACTGCGAGTGGCTTGCGTAATGCTTTCGGAGATCAACTTGACTATTATGAAAGACGGGTTATATTTCACACAGCTAAGAAACACTTATCCTAGAGGTTTAACTAGGAATAATGTAACAGTCTCACAAAATCAAACCAGGTGATACATAGTCATACCCTTTTGAACTCTAGATTTCAAGGTTCTTTGTATAGTTTCTGATGCCAGCAGTGACAACATGAACCAAGCTTTGGTTGTGTCCAATTTATCACACATTACTGTGTATTTTTTATATGGTGACAATTATTTAGATGAAAAATTGCTAAAAAAGTGTCCTAAAATGTTTAGGTAAATCTGGTTATACAGTAAAGATTGGCTAAGTGGCTTATAATGGAGTACAATCTTCTTTGTGCATATAATTTATCTAGCAATCTATTATAAGTCAGTTTGCCAATAAATATATCATCTTTCACCAAATTTACTTTCTCTCTTTCTATGGCTAACACGGTTCAGATCTATACCTTTGTCAAAATGCAATACAGTATGATTCTATTCCATTGACAGCCTCATTGGGCTTCGGATTGGAAGGAAGGTTGAAGTCTACAATATTATTATTTTATTTATTTATATAGCGCCATCATATTGCTCAGATTTGTACAACGGGTCAAAAGGACATAACAAGTAGTGTATAAGATAACAATCTGGACAAAAGGTATAAAAAACAATTCTTCTTAAACTAGTTTACAATCTAGGAGATACACAGCCAAGTCTTTGGATACTTTGGATCTAACGTGATAGAGAAGACCCTAGAGAATGAAGTGCATAAATGTCCCAGTCACATTTTTTAGTAAATAACCATACCTGGGAACTTTCCTGGGAACTTTCCTGGTTTTGCTATGGGTGAAGTGCCTCTTTTACGAATCTTCGGGCCGTCGGAGCAGCTTTTAGGCATGCCCCACTACCTGCCCATCTCTTCCCCATACAAATGTCAGTGTTTGGGGCTAGTCCTAAGCACAAGTTCATCAGCCTTCACCCACTGACATCATCGGCACCATCCTACTACATCATCGGTCCCCCTGTATAGAAAGGGCTCCAAGTTCCCAGGTATGTAAACAGCATTGTGCCCAATTGTGCCAACGCTCAGACTAATTCTTCTACAGGGGACCTTCCACATCTTATGGTCGAAACAGCTGAAAGAATGTTATTAGATAATTAGTATAAGCCCTTCTTATAACACCGTGCTAATATTGTTTTGTGGGAATGAGGGTATATTGGCAGGATAAGAATCGCTACCTATGTATTTTCTTTTCCAGCTGCAACTAGTAAAATCCCTGCTAACAATAGTACATAACAAAGTGTATTTATAGAATTTTAATAATACAAAAGCTTGTTGGTCTAACGTTTATCATGCTGTCACAATTTTTACATTTGGTTTACTTTCTGCCTGTATAGCCACGTGTTATAGAACGGAATAGAACAGATCCCAGGCGTATTCTATCCTTTATATCTATTATCAAAACCAAAAAAAAAGGTTTTTTTTTCTTCTATTCAACAAATGTAACAAAAAATATAAGTTTTTTTTTTCTTCTATTCAACACATCTAACGAAAACCACCTGGTATTTTTATGCATTCCCAGCACTTCTACTTGTTGGGTGGCAAGATATTATTCTTGGAGTTCAGCACACATTACCAAATGACATAAAGCATTTTATCGCGGGTAATATTTCACCATTCCTTTTAACTGAATAACCACGCATTACCGCGTCTACCTGAGAGCCTTACAACTATTAAACTGATTTATTTTACAGGAAAACGAAGTATAATATCATTAGCAATGGGGGTTATAGAAATAGGATTCTTGCGGTGAATGTTTTCGAATTGTTTGTTGTAAGTGAATACTAATACTGAATCAGAGAAAAATGTTAAGTTGAGGCCCTTGTGGTCTTGACTTTTCCCCCCCCAGAAATCTGCAATCTATAAAGACCCCATAGCGATTTAACTTTCCTTGAAGAACTGGCTTTTGGGAGAACATTGGACATATCCATAAGTAAATAAAAATACATCTGCTATCTGGCCAGTGGTCATGGTGTATGGTTAACATGACCATAATGGCCATTGTGACCCATTGCAAATAAAATAAACCCAGTCCCAATTAATCACAACACGTAACATTTCCATAAAGAAGAACCAGAAGCTGGTCTTTGTACCCCAAATATATATACATATTTCTCCTTGCTATGTATTTTAGGTATCAATATCTCTGTAGGCTACATACACATTCAGATCCAATTTATAGTCAAAAGAGTCAAACAGACTTTAATACAATAAAGGAATCTAAAACAGTAAAAAATGGCACCATACTGGTGAAGTTTAGGGATGGATATTCAATATGCCTTTTAGGACCATTTTTACTGGCCAACTATATGCTTTCCTATACAGTACATAAATCAGTGACTTCTTTATTTTTTTCTTGAAACTTTTATGTTCCAACTGATAAAAATATCAATGAGCAAACACTGACGGAAGGTTCCCCCTTTTTAGCACAGATATTTGCGCTAATGTTACAGACCCTTTTGGCTTGGCGTATTTGACACATTTCAAAATATTTTTAAAATGTCTATAAAGAACGTATTTAATTGGATCCCTATCTATTCATTTACTAATTGTGACAGCAAGAGAGCTGTCTTGCGGCCATGCAGTGAAACGTCTGCGTGTGTGGATGCCAAAATCGCTCAGCAACAACAAACACAATCTCTGTCCAAGTTCTTTTCTGAATTACACAACTGTGACTCATTTCTCTTGAAAGGATTTGCACTGAACAGCCTAAATTAGGTCAAAGACGGGAGTAAGTTAACTAAGACACATAATAAAGTCTTATTGGGCTTAAGTACTTTGTAAACTCAATGAGTCGCAAGCAATAAATTGTAGTTGAAAGTTATTTTTTTTCTTGACTGAGGTCTCTTGTCCAAAATAACAAAAGTCACAAGTGCTCTAAGGGAATAATGGCAATATCAGTTAGGAGCTGCTGAACTTGAAAGACCTTGGTACAGACAAGTTGGCCCCAGTTGTTGTTTGGTTAAACCTTGTGTTGCATTAAAGGGACAGTGTGATGTCCTTGGCAGTCTCACCAAAAAGAATGCTTATTAAAGAATGTTTTGAGTACTTTGCATTCTTTGAAATTAAAATTAAAATACTTACCTTAGTGAGAAACCACAGCTAATAAACAGGTGAACAAAGGGGCGAATAGAAATTGGGACACCATTTTAAAGGGGGACGCTATGATAATTTAAAGGGACCTCTCAGCTATCATACAGATCGTCAATGTTGACACTGTCGAGAACATGAAACAGATACATTGCCATAATATTTACAATTATATGCATTTATGCAAAAAGAAATCACAAAAAAATTGGCACACCCCGCAAAGTGCAGCCCCAAATTTGTTTTGGAACCTAACAACAATCTTAGATGTCTATACAGTAATTATTAGACTTGTGCATTCGTATTCGGCCGAACATGAAAACGAACAGGAAGGGTGCGTTTTCGTTGTTCAGCCCGAATACCAAAGAAACGAACATGGTGGCGGCAAAACATACACAAAGACGAAGACACACAACACAAAGAATCCTCGTGTTCGGCTTCGTTAGTATTCCCTAACTAATCTCCCTGGTCCCTTCCCCTTTTAGCCTACCTTGTTTATGCAGCATCGCAGGGGTTAACAGGAGCGCAAGAGGTTAAAGGTCGGTGCGAGTGACTCTATTGGTCGCCTGCTGGGGCCTCCTCTGGCATCAAAGCAGGCCCCTGCAGGCTAACCAATAGAATCGCTCATACGGACCTTTAACTCCTGGAGCGGGGAGACCAATGGTTAATCAGGAGTTAAAGGGCGGTACGAGCATCTTTATTTCCAGAGGAGCTTCCTGCCGGCAACCAAAATAGGCACTCGCATGGACCTTAAACTCCTGGAACCTCCCCAGGCCAGGTTTCGCGGTCAGGAGTTAAAGATCCGTACAAGCGACTCTATTGGTCGCTGGCAGGGGGCTTGTCTGACATTAACCAATGAAGAGCATCTGCACTCCGCGTTAACCCCTTATTAACCCCTTCTAAAAATTGTTAAAAAAGAAAAACAAACACAAAGAATATACACGAATATTCTACCGAACGGAATACAGGAACGGGTGAATATTCGTGGAATACGAAGATTTGGCACTAGGACTTAAGAATCTGCCATTTTTATCAGATTTTCAGGCATTTCATACACCAGCTGTTGACGGACACATACAGGAAGCTTTGGCTAGCTCATCAGGGTCAGGTGTATGTTAGAATTTCTTGTCTATAGCAGCCAAAAAGTCATCCAACGATCCTAGAAATTCTAGTATCAACAGTTGGCATGCCCAAGGCTTATTATTCCTGCCCACCAACTCCACTTCGTAAAACTGCCTGACCACGGCTCCTGTAAGATAGATGAAGCTTTAAAGGAAACCTTATCTTGCAAATATGCATGTGTCTGGAATACAACACAATGCTAAAGGTGTTTCCTATTTTCTCCTTAACTCGTACAATCAGATACATCTGTTGTTCCATACATTCTGGATAACAACCAGAAAGCTTTAATCATGTTAAATATGTTTGGATGTCTCCTATTCCATACCCTGATATACTCTCACTTTAACTTAAATAGACTTCTTTATGAAGAATGCCTTAATAATGCACTGTATTTGGTTACACGCATGCACCTCTCCTCGGTTCACAGATCCTGCACAAACGCGTGTTTCAGAGGCTTTTCCCTTACTGGTTGTCTCAGTGGTTTACGCATCTCCGACATATAGTAATTAGTAACACATTTTGAAAGGTAATTAATGAACCATGTCGTATGGGATCAGAAAGACCTTCCATAATTTTCCTTTGTGAATAAGGTGCATCGGGCTATTCATCTCTGATCAGAGTTCCTAATAAGTGACTGGCGGACTTTATATATGCCTGTCTATGTTACTGCTGTAACTTGCTTAGGACCTTGACGTTATCTTGCGTCATAATCCAGGATGATACTTGTACCGCAGCCATCATGCTTGAAGGTCTCCTATTCTTTAAACTGATGCCCCCTCACCAACCTTTTCTTATGGGTATCCCGTTACATTCAGGTAAGCAATGGACCTGACAGTGGAATGTCTCAGTCACACAGAGGGACCGTCTGGCACATAATAGTCTATGGAGGAAAGGACTTCACTAGAAAAGCAGGACTTCATTAGCATTACTGTAAAGAATCAGCTCAGTGTTGTGTTTGAGCATGGAAAGTCATCCAAAATATCTAATGACTGACAACAATGGCGGCCTCCAGGTTTGCAGATAATATATTATCAGCAACAAGCTTTAGATTTTCCTTAAGGCAGAACGAGACTGCACAATGTGCCAGTTATTTACTTTGATTACAACCTGCCCACTGCCTTTTACAGCTTTTACTGATTGTATCTGTATTTGTTTGTTTAGAAGGGTTTTGAGCCTGGGTACCGTAATACATTACATGTGTTTGAGCTAATGCTATGTCATGTTTAAAAAATAGCAGGTTTTTCTACATAAAATGCTACTACTTTATCTTCTACATTTTTAGATAATGTATTTTTTTATTCATAAGAGCCATTAATTATCATGGACGAGTGAACTCTATAGCATGCAGAATGACCCCGATAAAATTACACATCATGATTATGTTCAGTTTGTAACCGCGCTGAATGTTTCATTTGTTTTCTCCGATTGCTCGCGTTGTAGCGTTGACATTTTTCACTTAATCTTCAGGAAAGGCATGTTCTCAAAACACAGACAAAAGCCATTACTTATTTTTATGTCAAGTTGTTCAAAAACAAATTAAATGAACACAACATTTCTTGTGAAAATACATAGTTTGTGGAGAAATGAACCTTACTTGGTTGTTTCGCTCTTCCAAGATCAAAATTAATTTAGTTTATCTAATAGTTTTGGTTTTTCTAAAACATTCGCAAAACAAGTTACCATATAAAGCCAGTGATCCTTGGCAAACTTTCATCATGACTATGAAAAGACATGTAAAGCTCGTGAATTTAGAAAATTACATCTCAAAATAGTTTACTGTTCTCTACAGCCTTAAAGGGAACCAATCACACAAAAATATCCCAGGTATAACGAGGCCAGATTTTGCCTTATAACCAAATAATTTATCAACATAGGCATCAGAAGCTAATACAGAAGCATTTTTCCATTATAAAGACCTTGGTTGAGTTTATTCATGAACAGAACATACATTACATAGAAGGCAAGGTGTGTCTCCTACAGAAGACTGTCCATGTTGGAATAGTCTTTCAGCGAGCGAGATATCACCCTGCACCAGACTTAGTGGAAGGTCCTCCTTAATGTCTGTCCATGCCATGATCTCCATTATGAACGCTACTATATCAGTGCCTTACTTTTTATCCATAATAGGTATATGAATGTGTATTATAGATAATCGCCATCACCTACACACCTGGCAGCTTATGACCAAAGCCCCTAAGCAAAATAAAATACACATATGATAAGATAGATATGTCTAAGACATCACACAACAATACAAGTTATTATATATATTATAACTATTAATATATAATTAGTATTATTATATAATTATTATAATTATTAGATTAGCATTTATCGTTATAACATATGGATAAACATTCTAGTCTAAGACAGTCACCACAATCCATTACACGTTATTATTATGATGATTATTATATTATATAATTAATTATATATATTATTTATATATATATAATTATTATTAGTAGAATTATCGTATAACATATTATAACATAGTCGTAAGGACAGTCACCAACAATCATACACGTTATTATTTATATTATTTATTATATTATGATTATATATATTATTATAAAATAATTATTATATTAGAATTATCGATATAACATTGATGATAACATAGTCTAAGACAGTTCACACAATCATACACGTTAATTATTATATATTAATTATATTATATATATTATATATATATTATTATAAATAATAATTATTAATTAGAATTATCGTATAACATGATAACATAGTCTAAGACACACAATGATACAAGGTATTTTCGATGCTTCACCGATGTCACACGGGTTGTGTTATTTACATATGTCCTCTGATTTAGACATACATTCATGGCAGCATAGGTTTGTTTCTTAACAGCAGGAAAGGAATATATTATAAAATGAATATGAAAGTAAATCTGAGAAAGTATATTTTATTTTGCTTGCTGTATGCATTTAAAAGTGATCCATAAGATCTATTCTATGACGGGTTTGCAATTGTGCATGGAAATTCTTATTGTTGTGTGAATAATGTTCATCTATATTACATATTAATGGTAACTCGCATTATTTATCTGGGAGCTGCATGGAAGTCCATTCTATTCACAAGTACGTGAGATGAACTCTCATTGATTTAAATGGAAGCTCAAACTGCACAAACTTAAGTAGAGCTGAAGTAATGAGCACACTGCCAGCTGGACCAGACAGGGGAAGATGAAAATACCATAGTATCATTTTCTAATAAGCAGATAACGGTATCTGATCTGGTTAATAGACCACACACTATTTCTTCCCAGCGGAACTATCATATCATGTAATTAATAGCACATGCTCTTTCTATAGACATGACCGTGACTTTTAGGGTCGTTAAACACGCAACCCAACAAACATGAGACGGGAAAAACTGGATTTGGCTTTCCTTGATAAAGAATAATGCACTTGCCGTGCTCTTCGTGTATTGCAAAGAGGTCTACTCACTGAAATGCGAGTGCTTGCAGCTTTGTCATAATGCGAGATTGTGAACGAACTCACAAATCACTCTAAACTCACACACACTCGACTACTGGAGAGCCGAGGCGAGTTGGAAACCCATTCAAATCAACAGACCCCACTCAAGTCACTGGAGAATGCAACTAATCGTCCATTTTAGCATCCACTACCATGGGGCAAGATTTATTCCAAGAATCAGGCTATTATTAAATTATTTTATGAATGGATGCCTTCACATGACAGTGCTGGATAGCCCCTAAAACATTGTAATGATTTCACTATCCAGCTTTCTTGCACCCAAATGGGTTCCTGGATAAACCTCATTCCCTCTGCCTGAGGGACTTGGGTTGGGATGGATTTTATTTTCCCACATAGTTCTTTCTCCATTCAACAGGACAAGAATGAAGGGAGGGGAAGAGACCCAGAATAAGGTTCACCTCACTTATAGTTCACCTCACCATATTTACTTTTAGGGATGGAGAGTAAAGGGGGTGTAGGTGGGTATTATACCCACCCTCAAGGTTTATTTTTTATTTTTTTTTATTTTTTCATTTTTTAAGCTAAGCACTTTTATGTGTATATAATGAGGGAAGATTGATGTAGTTTTATTTAACTTTATGAACAGAAGAGGACATGCATGTTTTATTTAAATCACATGGCCTCACCTTAAACTCACAAAGTTAGAAGTTGCGAGCACTCACAATCACCTCATATTTTAGTTAATATTTAGTTGCTTAACAAGTGTCAGCATGCAAAGGTGTGCACCTTAAGTCAGGTATGATCAGTTAAATTAACCCTCACATTTCTGGTTAGATCTAAAAGCAAGAAGACAATAAAAAAGGTTCACAAAAATCACATGTGGCAAAAAAACCTAATTTAAAATGGCACATTCAGTAAGATTATTCTGCACAATTACAGTCTTAATGACCCTTTAGCTGGATCCATCCCAGGACCATTATTGCCAGATTCTGTTGTGTTGGTCAATAGGCTGATTGCCCAATGGGCCGCATATTCTTATTATTAACTTTCCTGATTAACCGTCACTTCAATAATCCTCCTTCGGTTCTCCAAGATCATGCAATGAGAGTTTTGCCTGCTATTAAAATATGCATCATCTGCTTTCTAGAAAGTTTCCCGATACCCCAGGGGAACATATCCAGTAAAGCAATCTTTGGATGAGGAGGTATTGGGATTTGGAGAATACCATCATACATACCACGCACTTCCGTCTCTCTGCAATTATGCCAGCGAGACAGCCTGATGTTTGGCAGAAAGAATTACATTATTTTGACAGATATTTGACTATCACCTAGATAGACTCTAACAGCAAGGCTGTATCCCAAACCTGTAATGTTTCTGCGGTCGTGCGTAAGAGTGTTTAAATGCAAGGCCTTTCCCACTTGTAGATCCAAAACAGCTGGTGGGAGCCATAGGGATGCGGGAGATCTTTTCCATTTCTGCCCAACGTGATATAATTATTTCTTTTGTCTGAGGTCAATTTAATATGGAAGCAAAATGGCTGTTCAAACATACATCCAATAGAATTAACTGTTTTATTGATACTTCAGTTAAAAGAAAGAAACACGATAAGTATGTTGTATATAGATGTATTAATTAAGATTTTAGAGAAGTGAGAGTGTGACGGCTCCCTTTCAGTACTAGAATAACAGAAAATAAAACGAAATAAAATAAAAGCGTAAGATTTTAAAAAGACAAACACAATATTGCCCTTCACGCTCGAGATATCACTTGGGGAAGGGGATAGAAGAGGGAGAATTCCGTCGGGAAGAAAGGACGGAAAATGTGAGTTGTGTACGCTGTAAAAGAGGTGACTATTGAGGGAAATTAAAAGGTCATATAAATAAATGCAAGATCAATAATAATTCCCAAGAGAACTTTTCATGCCTAGGGCTATATGAATAACACAAGGTCACAACCTTCATTAGAGGAAACCATATTTTAATTTCCACAAGGGAAAATGTTTTTTACAATAAGGTGGATAAGGTGTGGAATTCATTAGTTCGGGATATAGAGTTACAGTATGACAGTTTAATTTATTTTAAAAGTAGGATGTTTATAACTCTGCAAGGCATGGCCAGTAAGAAGGGTCTTTATATTATTGAGCTACAACATAAATATGTTTGTGGACGGTGGAAAGACACTCTAACATCTCTGGGTATAAAGCTAACGAAAGATAGGACAGCGTCCTCTAATTATAACAAAATGTGGGCATTCGGTATTGGCTGATCTTTAAAATCAAATTAGAGATTTCCTGGTTGGGAGGGGGGAATGGAAGCTCTTAAAATGAATCGTTTGCCCAAATGTATGTATCTACTTGGGACGATTGACTGTCCTCTCCCACAGTTTGCTCCAAACATTTCAAAGATTTTTTAGGACAAAAAGCAAGATTGAACTCCTGTATTATATATCATAGCAGGAATGGAGGGGGGTTGGGGGTACCAAACTAATATCTGTATTACACGGCATCTAGAGTAGCATAGGTCATAACCTCTTATATCCAAAACAACCTCACAGGTCTACGTTGAAAGTGCCTTTTTACAACCAGAAACTTTACACCAGCTTCTATGGTTACGTAGATCTGAGAGTCCGAAAGTAACAGATATATATTGGATACAACTTAACACCTACTATATGAATGGGACATTAAGACTATAGAATAGTCCCACTGGATTGGATAATGGTTAAAACTGCTATCAGCATTGCAATACTTGGAATACATTTATATATAACAGTTATACTTGGGTAGATAAATATATCTTCTGAGCTTATGATTATTTTTAAGGATCAAGTTTAATGACATTTTCTGACCACCAAAAGAAATCCATTTTCCTAATTTTGGAAATTTTCCAGGGTGAAATATATATTTACCAAATCCCCGCCATCCGTGAAAAGGTCCGGACAACTGAACCACACATGATACTGATGATGTGCTTGCTTACTTACCCAAATTGCCCTCAGTGGTTTCTCCTTCAATGAGGTTCCACAATGTACTTTGCATTGGGAGATGGGCAGAAATATTCTATACTGGTGATAATATGCTCTATCTAGATTAGCCCTTATTTTTCCTTCATATTCCAACCAGTGTTGGAGGTTGTGACAGAGTATAGGTACCATTAGTCACATTTGTTGGGAATGTCCTCTAGTTCAACAATTTTGGATACAGATATTGAGTCTCCAAAAACATATTTCCCTATACCATCTAAGCCTTGACCAGCTTTATTTTTGTTAGAGATGTTCCCGGAGTGTTTTAATTCCAATGAAAGTAAACCTGCTATGCATATATTGACGTATAACAGACGTTTTCTCAAGTATCTGGTTGGTAACTATAATAAAATGAAGCATATGAGTGTTCAGCTCATATGGCTACCAATTCTGTGCCTAAACATTTGTGTGTATTGTGGTATTTATATGCTAAGCACTGTGGTAGGGTGCTTACATCAGGACGTTGTATATGTTTTATATGTTTTATTTGTTGGAATGTACTGTTTCTTACAGTTCTTTCTATCAAAACAAATGTAAACTCAGTATTGGAAGGACTTGTTGCATCACGTCAATCTCCATTTGTAAGAATATGAATACGGAAAAATTAAAAATAAAGTAAAAAAGTACTAAAGTTAAAAAATATAGTGTTCGGTATAGGATATCTGGGGCAAGTAAATCGAGGAAAACAAACACAGGAGGGCATTAATATGCTGACGTTTAAGGTACATCACATCTTCCCTGGTAACCTGCTGGCCTAGATAACATTTCTCGTGAAGAAAAGAAAAACTACCTGAAGCAGCAGAATGTGGTGTAGAGCGTCCTTTCAGAATCTGTTTCTATTTTACATTTTTATTTCTGTAATAACCGTAAATTGTGTATACATGTTTCCCAGTCGGTTAGCAGAACACAAAACAAAACATTTATGACGCATTCCCACTTATCAGGATTGTTAAAAGATCAGGTTAAAAAAAAACCTCTTGATTTATAAACTTTCACTGATGAGCTTCAATTGACCCAAAACAGAAAAAAAAGAGAAAGAAGTCTACATTGTGCAAGCTTTATTTTATGAGTGAGTTAGTCCAGGTTCATCTCGAATGGCATGATTCCAAAACACCAACAGGGAGACTCGCCGCAGAGGAGGAGAGAGGGGGCGCGAGCGGGTAAGCGAAAACCACTCAGCGCCCCTCTCTCTCCTCACGTTTAAAAAAAAGCGCTTGGGGCGGCAATGTGCCGCCCCTTCAAAAGTGCCGCCTGGGGCAATTGCCCCACTCGGCTCCATTGTAGAGCCGGCCCTGCACACAAGGGAGACCAATAGCCCCCTTGAACCTTTTGCCTTAAGTCTTGTCAGCCTGGGCAATGATACCCCATTGAGCGTAGACGCTAAATTGGTGCTGCTATGGAATTGGAGATAACAAACTGTACGCCACTCTATAATCTGCAATATTTCACAGGTAAAATAAAAACCAATGAATGACAATAATAATTGCCAATCCTCTTCAAAATGTAAGAAAATTCCAAACGTGTAAATGATTAAAATGTCTAACGTATACAAGGCAAAAGCCTAAAATTAAGGATTATTAGTCAACAAAGAAGGCACATTAATAAAAATGAAACCAGGGAACCCCTGCACTGCAGAAATCAATTTATTCGATATTACACAGCTAGTTACCAAATCCTTATGCGATCCCAAGACGCAAGAAACTTCCAAAATGGACATAGCATTAAATCTTGATAGAAAAAATAGGGGGGTCCTTACCTGGAATGGTTCTTACCTGCCAACAAATTCTATGTTTCTAGATTAAATCTCTTAAAAATGCACTATAAATGTTCTTATTTGCAATCATTAAATATTAATTCATCCGGTAGATTGCCTGGTTAAATCATTTAACTAAGCATGCGAAAATGACCACCGGACCATAAACTGCACATCTTGCAGAATATTATGTATAAAAGCAATCTTTTAACACAGCTTTAACATGATTACAATCGGGGACGTAACATAAAGACTAATATATACAGCTGTGTGTCGTAAATTGTTTGAAATGTTTAAGCATCGCTGTCCTGATTTCAAATTTTATTTCTGATTATTGGTTACTATACTTGGCGCCTTCCCCGAACTACATATTTTGGACAACATCTTCAAAGAGTTCACCGCTCATACTGTATACAATATGCAATGGACCACTGGTCTGTTTATAAAACTCATTAAATTCACTTAATAATGTTCTTTCCCAGGCTTAAATGGTTTCCATATCATCTCCGTAACGCAAAACATCTGATGTATATCACAAGGCGGTTAGGAATCATATGCTGGCAACGCAGTTTTACTTTTTATTTCGAGTCTTAAATTACATTTTATTTAAGACTCAAAATAAAATGTTACGTGTAAATATTGGGAGAAAATCTATAATAGCTGATAATGAGGGAATATATACAGAATTGGGGGAAGCTTGGTATAATGTACACATTTCAGACTGTAAAGTTGTCTAAATGCTGAGAACCAAACAGGAAATTATGTAACATATACATATTTGAGTTAAATTATCAGACCGTACATTTTTATGGTCTGCAGAGATCATATTTGGTTCCATTAATGTGTCTAATGCTGAATGAATGCTATCAGATGGTCGATTAGTTAGTGAAGAGTCCACATCTGGATCTGCTGTTCACTCCATGCCAATTTTGCGTCTGACAGTGTATTCTTGGGGTTCTTACTGGAAATACATACGAGTGTTAGTTTTATAGAGCGTATTGAGGCAAACGCTGCATTGTAGGGTAAAAGGGGAAAAAGATTGTGGTATTTTTAATGCGCATGCTCCAGTTTGAGAAAATGACCATCTTACATATTCTACTACAGGGTTTCTCAATCTGGGATATGGGATATATATTTATATATATATATACGGTATATATATATTAAATTAATATATATATATTAAATATATATTAAATATTACCATCAGTTCAACCAGTCTTGGGATGTTAACCATAGGAAGGTGATCTGTAATTAAAGTCAAAGCTTCCAGTTGGATCCAGAGATGAAAATATGCTGCCTGTATAGTTTACCAAAATATGAGGATTATAAAAAAGTAAATAATAATATTGCCCATGGTTAAAGTGGCAGCCCCAGTATACTGCAGAACAGCTAGTTCCAAATGTATATTATTTCATATGCACTAAATCACCATTTGTGATAAATTTGGAAAAATGTAATTCAGATGTTATTGCACTAGCAATTTCCTTTCATCCTTAATTGTGTATTATCTCTTCTTTACAGAGAAAATTTATTTTAAGGTATATACACAAAGTTGCACATAAACTCAAAAAACTGCTAATAAAACAAACACCAGAGTTTATTTTAATAGCGGTTAAAATTGGAGAAACATGCTAAAACCCCCCACACACACACACACACCTGTGTTATTGTTATGATCATATGATTATATGTTTATGATGTCAGGAGGAATGCATTAATCAAGTCATCACTGGGGAAATCGTGATGGAAAGTTGACACAGGTTATGAACGGGATATGTTTTTACTTCTCATGGTATGCTCTGGATACCAGCTGATTTAAGATACAAAGTCACCAGAGCTTGGTTGTATCCCGTTACTCTCTAATTAACATGCTGCCCTTCTGGGACTCAGTAAGCTTTCCATCATCGTTACTGGATATTAAATAGAATGAAACTCTAAAATGACATCATTCGGACCATCGTCAGAACAGCAAGAAACATACTGTATGGGATATGGTTAGGGGGGGAGACCAGTCATCTGGAATTGATACCAGATGTCTAACTTTCATAAAAATGTGTTGTATGAAATAAAAAGCAATCTGGTGCACTTTTGACATTAACATTTTACATTCCATGTAGTTTCTAAACACCTACTGAGTACGCAAACCATTGGGTAGTAGTTTTTGTTGGTCCTTTTCCAATTTTGAAATGCATTCTAGCTCCGGGGATTTTCTAACAGAGGCCTATTGTTTGACAGTCCTCTGCTTGATTGTAATCTTGATTTCATGACATGTTGTGACTCTTTAAAGTGAGCGGTGCAAATTGACTTCATTATAGACATCTTGTATATTTCTGGTTGAGTACCGCAAAATGGATAGCCCTGTTATAAAAAAAAAAGAAAGAAAAACAGGGGTTATGTATAAAAAAGGGAATCTGGTGAAAAGGTTGAAAAGTAGTCCTATCGCCATGGCAACTAATTAAATTGAATTGCAGATTAAATGATAGCATAAGTTAGCTTGATAAACATTTTTGAAATGTTGCCTTTGCGTATGCTATATTGTTTTGTGCATTTGTGTACATATGAGCCTTTTGGGTCTATTCACAAAGCAGTTGTGCGGATATGTAATGGCTTAACTCAGCTGACCAGTCTTCACTGCATTTGCATGCCCCTCCATTCTAACACTCAAAAAATAACTCACAGATTCACTAATAGCTGTACTGCATTCTCCATTTAGTTCAATGGGCCCAATTCAAGTCTATGAGTCCATGCAAGTCTAAGGACACCATGCAAGTTAACGGGGGATGCAATACAGGTTCCAAACACTAGAGGCCGCTGATGCACAGGAGTATAAACAAGTTGTCAGGGCCATTTTCAATCCAGTAACATCAGTTGATGATGGATTTTTTTTGAGGTGGGTTTTTTTGTCTGACTTTTTATATTACTCATATTTTTTGGGTGGCCAAAGTATTTTTTTTTACTTTTTTAATGTATATATTTAATTCAAGGTAGTGGTGGGGGGGGTGAGCCCGAGGGACTTAACAACCACCAGGGCTTCTGAACAATTTCGCACTTTAGAGTTGCAGGCAACCTGCACATTAATGTATTTGTGAATTACCTGTTTTTTTTTAACCAACTTGCTCACACTTTAGTGAATAGACCTGTCCACATGTGGGCACACAAAAACACTTTATGTATTTAGTTATCATTTATGATAGTCCCATCCCTTACTTGTTTTCTTGCATTTTGTTCTTTTCATTAGGTTATGCTAATATGTTATATTATTTTTTTTGTTAGTTTTGTTGTTACTTGTTTTATTCTGTCCACTTTTTTTGTTCAGTAATTTGCTTAAGCTTAGCTGCTCCCTGTCTATCTAGACCACGAATTGCATTTTTATCTAAAATAAAATGGTTGTATAAGGAGAAGCAGAGTGGACCTTGAGAAACTTTCTATTTATTTTAATTTATTTGATTATTTAATTTTGTTTATATTTTTTTATGCAAGTCTGCAGCTTTTTGAAAGCATATTGAAGGAAAAAATATTTTTCCTTTAATAAACATGGAAAGAAGAAGTAAACACTTCCAGCAGACCTTTCACACCTCACTAATACCTCATTCCAATCACACACCACTAATATGACACCCAGCCAGCACATCTAATGCCCATTACACCCAGCCAGATAGTCTCTCCCCTGTCTCTCTATAGCCCCCAATATTAACTGCAACCAAGGCAGTTGCCCTTTTGCAGCGCATTAAATGCGGCCCTGGATTGTACTCGCACCCAGTGACACCTGGGGTATATACATACAGACTAAAGTGCATTCATTCCCCACATCAACCATTTTCAGCCATGCCCAGTTACAGTTATAAAAACAATAAAGTTTTGTGTAAATGTGTGTGTAAATAAAGTTTTAAAAAAAGAAATCCATCTATTGTGATGTCATAGCGGAAGGTGCACAGATCTCCACACAGGAGCGAAGACGTCACTCTGGAGCATCTTCATCTACAGCAGCAAGTAAGTCTGAAGAACCACGTCTGCTGGCCGCCTGACAAAGAGACCTGCGGAGTGTCGGCTCTCCGGCAAAGAGATTCGCAGAGTGTCGGGATCCCAGCAGAGAACCGAAGATTGTAACCCGCAGATCGACGTTTGTGATCATATATTTGCATTTCATTTTGAATTTCATTTTTCCCCATCTACAAGATAGAATTAACCTCTTAATGCCCAGAGGGGAGGGCAGTTCTTTCAGCCATGGTCCCTCATAGGTTTCCACCAAAGATGTGGTTTTTCCTATCCTGCAGGCTGGAGAATGACTCTTTGTGAGTCCAGAGGTGGCCCCCTCCTCGACCTGCTTTAAGGTCGATTAAATAGAAAAAAAAATATTATATAATAAAGTTTATCATTAATCTCATTATCAGTGTCTGTGAATTTTTCTTCCAAATAGTTCAACTCATTATTTGCTTTTTAATTGTAATTTTCCAATTAACAGAGGAGAAACAAATTAATTTAACCTTTAAAGGCACTTATGAAAGCAGAATTTTGTGGGGGGTCACATTTTCCACACATTACCATCTTCACAGGGCAGTGTATCCCATGCATGTTTAAATTTCCTTAATGTATAAGCCTTTACCACCCCTGCTTGGAGGCAGTTCCATATATCTACCACACTCTCAGTAAAGTAAAACTTCCTTACACTAAGTCTAAACCTCTGACCCTCTAGTTTTTAAACATCACCTCTTGTTCTAACATTTCTCCTCCTTGTCCTTTTTTATGAAGATAAAGAAGGGTTAGAAATAATATTTTTTTTATTCATATCTCTTGTTTTGTATACATTGCTGTCAGCAAATACTTAACAAGTACATACATAAATGTTTAAGGCACACTTTACTGTTTGATGGGGAACTGCCATATCTGCGATAAGACGAGTATTAATTCCAGCATTTGATAAAACATCTTACATTATTATATGTGACTTGTGAACAGAGCCGCTGAGGCTGAAAGCGCTGGGAGCAGCTGCTGTCCAGCCAAATATCCCTCCAAGGACAGGCGACCAAAGCTGCATCCTTCATGTTTATTAATCAACGGAAATAACGGTAATCCAACAGTTATAGGAGGCAACAGTGAATTTGAATTTTTTTTTTTTAAAGGGGAACTCCCACTTGTTTATTATTATCAGATTGAAATTACTTTTTTTTAAATATTGCTCTGTTCCATTTAAAAAAATATTTTTTTTCAATATTTAGCTGTTTTCTTTTTAAAGCAGTTGTAGTTGATATAGTAGACAACAATGGCAACCTCCACGTCTGCCTCCAGGAAGTTTATTGGAATACAGTGTTTGGGGGTAATTACTTTATACGGTCCTCCATTGAACACATGTCACTAGAAGGAACTGGAATTCTAGGCAGAGAAAGATCCCCAGCTATCCCAAGTCGTCAGTTTCCACGCCAAAAAATATAAAAAGAATTGTTAACTAATTACAGGCATATATTATGTGTTTTTTTTCCTTTTCTGTTTATAATATATATCGATTTAAGTACATTTGGAAATTGTAAGTGCCCATATTTTTTTTATCTTTAACATATGCGGGTAAGAAGCGCACTATCCTGAAATTATTGAATTTCCTTAAAAATATAAAGTGGTTGTATAGAGTAGGCAACAGAGATAGCATTAGGGTAATAGGTTAGTCATAGCCGAGGGTGCGTGCGCAGATATCACTAAGCACTTAGTGTCCGTCTAGCAGAAGTCTATAAAAACTATACCGAGGTTAATATTAACTTTCCTTATACATAACACCCAGCAGATAGTCCCTCCCCTGTCTCTCTATTGGCGCTGTTGGCTGCAGTGGGGAAGCTCCACCCTTTGAAGTAGGTCTGGCTGCCCGGTACCCCCCCCCCCGTCACAAAAACGAAAATACCGGCTTCAAAGGGCTGATTACCGGGGCTGGGAGGGGACTCATGGGGCAGCAGCTTTGAGCCCCCAATATTAACTGCAACCAAGGCAGTTGCCCCTTTTGCCGCGCATTAAATGCGGCCCTGGATTGTACTCGCACCCAGTGGCACTTGGGGTATATACATACAGACTAAAGTGCATTCATTGAAATGGACAGGCACGTTAAAAGAAGTCATATTGGGCACATCAATCAAAGACAATATTTCCTCCGGAACAATCTAATAATCATTATCGACTTCAGGGATTTAAAGTGGTTTCTGCTTTTTGTACTTTAAGGATCGGCGTCATATTCCACCCCTGTCACTGCTAAGCGCCCGTTGTTGAAAAAGAGACTTCTCTGCCTTGTGGCAATGTCCAGCATGCATTACATCACACAACTGCCAGAAATGTTATTGCTATATGTCCCTTTACATTACATAATTCATATTGTTTATTTTTTCTCCCTACCCGTGGTCTGGCTTCTCGTGAGCTTTCACACAGAGGCCTCCATGGATCCCGTCTAGTCGCCCGTTTTTCCTGATGTAAAGACTCAAACCTTAATCAGTCGTTGGTCTCGTCTTAGAATAGGGAGCCATATGCCTATCCCATGCATGTGTAAATTCCCTCAGTGTATTAGCCTCTACCACTTGTGCTGGGAGGCTCTTCCCCCTTCTACCGTCCTATCAGTATTAAAGTTCTCCTTTGTACATTGAACATGTTGTAGGTTATTGATAACTCTTCCCCCACATCAACCATTTTCAGCCATGCCCAGTTACAGTTATAAAAACGATAAAGTTTTGTGTAAATGTGTGTGTAAATAAAGTTTTAAAAAAAAAGCCATCTATTGTGATGTCATAGCGGAAGGTGCACAGATCTCCACACAGGAGCGAAGCCGTCACTCTGGAGCATCTTCATCTACAGCAGCAGGTAAGTCTGAAGAACCACGTCTGCTGGCCGCCTGACAAAGAGACCTGCGGAGTGTCGGCTCTCCGGCAAAGAGATTCGCAGAGTGTCGGGATCCCAGCAGAGAACCGAAGATTGTAACCCGCAGATCGACGTTTGTGATCATATATTTGCATTTCATTTTGAATTTCATTTTTCCCCATCTACAAGATAGAATTAACCTCTTAATGCCCAGAGGGGAGGGCAGTTCTTTCAGCCATGGTCCCTCATAGGTTTCCACCAAAGATGTGGTTTTTCCTATCCTGCAGGCTGGAGAATGACTCTTTGTGAGTCCAGAGGTGGCCCCCTCCTCGACCTGCTTTAAGTCGATTAAATAGAAAAAAAATATTATATAATAAAGTTTATCATTAATCTCATTATCAGTGTCTGTGATTTTTTCTTCCAAATAGTTCAACTCATTATTTGCTTTTTAATTGTAATTTCCCAATTAACGGGGGAGAAACAAATTAATTTAACCTTTAAAGGCTCTTATGAAAGCAGAATTTTGTGGGGGTCACATTTTCCACACATTACCATCTTCACAGGGCAGTGTATCCCATGCATGTTTAAATTTCCTTAATGTATAAGCCTTTGCCACCCCTGCTTGGAGGCAGTTCCATATATCTACCTCTCAGTAAAGTAAAACAAGTACATACATTAACGTTTAAGGCACACTTTACTGTTTGATGGGGAACTGCCATATCTGCGATAAGACGAGTATTAATTCCAGCATTTAATAAAACATCTTACATTATTATATGTGACTTGTGAACAGAGCCGCTGAGGCTGAAAGCGCTGGGAGCAGCTGCTGTCCAGCCAAATATCCCTCCAAGGACAGGCGACCAAAGCTGCATCCTTCATGTTTATTAATCAACGGAAATAACGGTAATCCAACAGTTATAGGAGGCAACAGTGAATTTGAATTTTTTTTTTTTAAAGGGGAACTCCCACTTGTTTATTATTATCAGATTGAAATTACTTTTTTTTAAATATTGCTCTGTTCCATTTAAAAAAATATTTTTTTTCAATATTTAGCTGTTTTCTTTTTAAAGCAGTTGTAGTTGATATAGTAGACAACAATGGCAACCTCCACGTCTGCCTCCAGGAAGTTTATTGGAATACAGTGTTTGGGGGTAATTACTTTATACTGTGCCTCCATTGAACACATCAGTAAATCTCCTAGGTTTTCAATAAATTACTTAAGTAGTCAAGGGGTCCCAGAGCTTGGCAGAGGGCAGTAGTGTGGAGAATGGAACTGATGTAAAAGATGTCTGTGCCAGCAGATGCAGTATGGGGGGATAAAGGGGGCTCTGGAGCAGGCATGACTGGTCTAGGTGAGGGTCACTGGGGAAGCTTAACCTGGGCCCAATTGTGATTCAAGGTGACCACATCTACGGCAACTCAGTAGGTTAGTAAGTAGACTTGCTGTCATTATTTTTGGGCATATTGGGCGCCTTTCCTCTGGCAGTTTTATCTGTAGAACACCCAGCGCATGTCACTTTTTCTTTTTTTCTTGGCAGTACGTAAAGGGAATTTTTACACTAGTAGGTGCCCTCAAACCTTTCAATCCAAGCTGTTTATACACAATATTCAGATGAACTAGGGTTATTGTCTGTATTATCCAAACGTCAGTGAATATTCCTGCTGTTATGATGGCATCATTAACAAGAGTCAGGGAGGGAAGACCAAGGAAAATGTTTTGTTTCGGTGGCCACCTCAGGTTAGTAAATTGTCCTCTGTAACTTTTGCATTTTCTGCATTGTATAAAGGTACTATAAATCTTTGGATCTTTAAGCTAATTTTTTTAAAAAACAACATTTTTTGACAGGTTTTAGTTATAAAACCTGACTTGAAAAAATATGATTACTGCATGAGTGCCCTGCAATTAATGCCGTCGCGCTCGATGTATTTTCAATGCATTCTCTTTTTCAAGGGCGGATACAGTAACCAAGTCTGGAGGTTCTAAACCAATGAACCCAATAAAACAGGAAGTGCCGAAGACAATCATGGTATCTTTTCCACAGGAATGCAGCTGGACAACTGTGATATAAGCCAAACATAGCATTATAAATGTGGGCTGCTGTATTATTAACCATTTGGTGCCAGAAAGGAACACGTGAGTGTTGTCCCTCAGCTCCCATCTTCTACCATCTTTACTATTACAATATTTGCCCATAATCACTTCCGTTGAAACCATATTCTGAATCCCCTACTGAACGTCATCTCTCTTAAACCTGGTACCCTTGATATAGTTGACCAAGACCAGAGTGTGTCCCCGGACATACCAGCAGTTTTATACCGTGTAGCAGGTCTCATTTATTTAGTTTGAAATACCGGAGCAATAGATATTTTTCTACAAGTTAGCCTTCTGTGAATAGTAAATAAAGGCGACCATAGGGGAACCAAAAAAAGAAAAGTTCAGTGTTACCTTTACTAAGGAGCTAAACCACAAAAGAAGGAGTAGGCCTAATGTTACTCCAATCTCTTAGGAGGCGACCATGTGCGGCACGTTCATGAAACACACATTAATGAATTATCCAATTTAAAACAACCAAAACATAAATAGGTTTAAATCCTAACCATGTACGGTCTAAAAATGAAGATATAACTCACAAACACAGAAAAGATGACGGCCCCACATAAAAATGCAACATATGGCAGCAAATCAAAAAACTGGGGAGATTATTTGCGCTTAATATATTCTCACAGTTTATTAAAAGAAAAATAATCTGCACATATTGCTGTGTTGGTTTACCACATTAAAGTTTGGAAATGATCTGGAAACAATTTCATTCTATTTAGCGGTCACACGTGTGTGTGTGATTCTAATTTATGCCTTTTTATGGAGTCCATAGAAATGTAGCGTGCCAGGCACAGAGGTGTTTAAAACAGTTTCAAACATAGCACAGCTTGTTATTTAGCACCGATGAGTGCGGAAGAATGTATGGCTCAAAACTGGCCAGATGAAATTGATTCGGGTAGATTCATCTCTTCCCACAAGAGCAAGAACCACCCGCTTGCCTATATGATGATGCTGACATGACATATTTTCACGCACCCACGACATATTTAAGTGCTAACAGTGAGTGTGAATGAAATAGTCGATCAAGTGAATTATTATTGTGCCGACATGAAATATGTCTTATTAGAAAGCTTGACTTGACTCAAACCTACCGGGAGGAGACCTTTGACCCAACTGACTCTTGGTAAATGAGCAAATGTATCCCATGGAGATAATAGGCTGTAACAGTATCAAGTGACCGGTGAAAATATTTTAAAAAATAACTTATGAAAGTAAATCACAAGTGATCAAACAATTATGTAGGAACATGAGAACTGTAGTAGACATGAATTTAAGAACAAGTTGTTGTGGGCCACACATTTTTTGTGAATAACCATAAATGTATAGCCTTGTGTAATTTAACGCCTCCCTCAGCTGCCTCTACTGAAACCAGGAAGCATTCGTATGAACCCTTCCTGCACGTGCTCAGTGAAACTCCACTAGTCGATGGTTGTAAGAGCAGCCAATCAGGTGTCTGCTCTCTGAACAGTGATGTGTTGCTAGCATACATAAGATTGGCTGCTGAGTCAGTAACATCATCGGGAGCCCTACTGAGCATGTGCAAGAAGTGTACATACCGATGCTTCCTGGTTTCAGTAGAGGCATCGAGGGGGAGGAGTTATGTGCATTAAAAATTAATAACAGACTGTTCCATTAAGTGCACATGCAAATAACACAGGGGCAGGTTAAATGTTTACTGACCCCTGCGCTAAGGAAAATCATATCCCATAAGTTCCACTTACATGGACGCAACAAAATAACATCAAATCAGAGCGACTTCCTAGTAAGCTATTGTTTTAAAATGTTGTGGTCTTGGCGCAGAATCATATAACGCCAGGTGTTGCATCATATTTCCATTATAGTTCAGATGCAGATGTGAACTTATCTGTTTCTGTTTCTGCAGCTTCTCCAGTTTCCTTGTGGTCTTGAAAACCTCAAAACATCTGTGTCCTAGATGATTCTCTTGTAACATTTGGAGATACTGCTTGCAAAAAGGGGGTTTATTATAACATTTTTGTTGGGTGGGGTTATTAAAAGGTGCATTATATACCAGGCACATGTTATTTTACTATGCAGCCCAATAAAACAATTATTGGGATAAAAGAATATACCTGTGGAGCTATAAAACAAAATAGACACATGGAAATGATGCCTCTCCCTCTCCATATGTAGTAGGGGTGGGCTGTGCTGAGGACCCCATGCTAGGCAAGTATTGGGGTGTAGGTAGCCCTGAATGTGAAGGGAAATGGGAAGGATGTGGATGCGACTAACTGGATAAGCTGGGAAAAACCAAGCCTTACTCCCCGAACCTACAGATCAAACGATTGCCCCAGACACAGCTTAGCGGGCAGATGGGAGTCCGAGCCTTGGACAGGTCCAGAGAGTTCCCTTGTATAGTGGCAAAGTTTATTATCTCATCTACCTATTACTATGTTATATGTTCTCCCAAGCTAGGAGAAAGGCACAGACCCACTTACTAGTAATGGATGGTTACTTCTTTTGTGTGTTCCGAGAATTGGAATTGGATTGGCAAAATTACTTCTAGTCTATTACTGTGAGTTTCGGCAAATCTCTCTAACAGATGACATGTGGCATTATTATTATTCTACAAAACATTTTAGGTCATCATATAGTAACATAAGTTAGAATAAAAGACGCACGTCCAAGTTATACTTGGCTGTTGATTCAGAAGAAGGCGAAACCCCACACTGAAGTGATTTGGAACTGTGACTCACAAAGGGGAACAAAATCCTTCTTGAGTCCAAAATCTGATTTCTCACTGGATAACTGTAAAATTATGTGACGTTGTCTCAATACAAAGATTTAACACTGCAAGCGGCAAACTCGAGGATGCTCCTTTGTTGCTGAAGAAGGTTGATCAGTTACCAGGCTGCATGGGGACAGAACAGCTATAGCAATATCGCTTTCACAACTATGTAATATCACGACAGCTACTTCGCTGAGCCACCTAGCAGAACTAAATACATGCAAAAAAACAACAAAAAGCTTGTTGTTAATAACAAAAAACACTACTTGAAAGGCATTAAGAAATTAATGGTATGAAATAAAGCAATTAAACAAGGGTAACAAATAAGTAAGGTCATTACAATTAAGGAGGGTGTAGAAGACAGTGGACCGTAGGCTTTATTACTCTTGGCTCCGTCCACTGTTGAGATTATTTTTGGGGACGCCCATGGCTTTTTTTCTTCTTCAGAGATTAGGTTCATTGATAATGCCTCAAACAAGATCTGGAACCTATACTCCCTGGCAGCATAAGGCAAAGAAACAATGCAACAGTAATTGTAGGCTTTCACAATTTTCTAAATTACTATTACTGATGGATATTAACGGTAACAGAAATGAAAGCATTCATATGTCGCGGTGTTCCAAAGGCCTAAGAGTAGTCATGTTTAACATCCAGGTAAGTAAAATGCAGGTTTAAAAAGGCTAAAAGCAATTAAACTTTGGACAAGGTAGAGGGAGTTCCCCTTTAATTCAGCCACCTCTCACCATCATGACCAGTGGTACATACACCCCCTACTGTGAAAGTTCTTTGGTTGTCTGTGAAAGGGTTACATTTTTCATTCTGTATTTAATGGTACAGGCAGTATGATTTATGAATGAGAGAATAATCTCAATAACATCAACAATCTCTGTTTATGCAACGGTGGAAAAACACTTGGCCCGCCAATTACCACACTGGCAACGTGACCGCATCACAGACACCGATATGCCTGTCTTGTTGTTATGTAAGAACCAGGGCATGGATTAACTTTATCCCGTGAAATTAGAAGAAATCCTCCAAGTTATTTAAAGCCAAAGTTTAAATGGATCCAAATCTGATTAACAATTTCGAAGAAAAAAGGCTGTTCTAAATCCCCCCTTATTTTTATTTTTTTATTTTTTTGGCTGCTTTGCTTAACTTTTGTTTGAGTGTCCATCAGGAATTTACAGGGCATAAGTTCTCCAATAATAATAGTAAAAAATGTCCCAGGATCATCTTGGGCTTGCGCTTTAGGGCAGGCATGTGAATGTCACATTGCAGGGCAATGTTCTAAATTATTTATTTGTCTACAGTATACGGGTAGGCATGTGAATGTCACACTGCCGGATAGTTCTGGACATTCCACAGCTGATCAGGAACAATTTCCATCACACATGAATTGTCTATGAATGAGCGCATAAACTCACATATTTGGCTTAGCTTTATTTCACTATTAAAAATGTATCCACCCTTTGCTAAGGATATATATTCTATATAGATTCTATATATACACATATAGATTGCACAACCAGTTGCGGGTGACAATACAAAATAAATGGTAGGATAGGGACAAGATAAGGTTATATATCATAAATATACTGGGAAAATGCAAAATTTGCTAGCCTTATGTACATTACATCCTCTTGCTTCTGTGGACTAGAACTCCAAACACCTTTATCTACAGTCCGGCTGCCTTTCAAGAAGTCTCAGGTCTATATGTAATCGAGAGAACTTCTGCTCGGATTGCAGGGAGGTAGGAAAATGAAGATCAAGATATTTGTCCTGATTTAAGATAGGTTGCAATTCATCCTCCACCCACTTAGGGTCACTGGTGCACAGGAATATTATATTATAATATATAATATTATATATTATTATGTCATTTTACACTTTTTGCCCTCAACATCTAGGTCTTTGATATGGCTAGGAAACTCAGTTCTAGTCAATATATGCCCCCCATGTCATTACATGTTATGCAAAGATTGTCATCATTCTTGAAGCACTGCAGTTTTCTTCACGTGGTATTCTACATTCGTAGGGTAAAGCAATCACGGCCATTACTTTTATTGTAGTTCATTTCAGTTCGGATCGGAAACTATGTTAAAAAAGATTCTTTAGGGCATTTTGTTATGCAGAATAACTGCTGTGTATTGATATCAGGGAACAATGGTTTCATAGAAATTCAAGTGGTTATTTATTCTCAAGGACCTAATTAAAGAAGACCTGCGAGTCATGAAAGTCAAGTATGAAAGAACACAGCAAATGCCTCTTGCTTTGATGTGTTTTGCTTTGTTTTAAACAGGCTTCTTACCAATCAATTGTTACAAATCATTTTGTAAGTGGAGAACACAAACTGCTTAATAAGGACAGTTAATAAGTATAGTAAATGGTAAACTATTTTTCCATAGTTTTTTATCAGTATGTAGAATCATTAGCGATAAATGCTTAAATATGTTTTGTAATAGAGTAACAGCTAATGCTTTGGGTTGGCAGACCAGTAGTCCCATATTACTAGTAGCCACGTAGCAATGGCAAAAATGTTATACACTTAGGAATATGTTTAAATGAAGATGAGAAGAAGGGAATGTCTAACATGTTTTGCAATTAGGGCTAAAACAGGAAAAAGAGGAAGATCAACTACTAAAATCAAGTGTGTTTACAAGGAGGGACAATTGAGCCACTTGACTCTTTCCTGGAGTTTTGCCAACATCACCTGGGTTTAGTCACAGGCTTAGTTCAATGACTTGTTCAACCATTAATTGGTTTTGGAGGTAGGAAAACAAGCTTGGTTTGTAATTCAACTACATGTCCAACGTCTAGGTTTGTGCTAAAATAAAAAGGTTACATAGAGACCAGTTGTCTTGAGACGAGCAAAAAGTAGATCTAGAAATTTAAAGACATATCTGAGCTAAATTAAATCACAGC
>VKOC01000006.1:4271363-4283705 GCA_009364415.1 Spea multiplicata
TGTTGCGTGACCCTGCAGTAATATTGCTGCTCGTCGCACAGTGTGTGATCTGCTATAAAGAAAGGATCCAGTAAAGTAATGGTGTCAGGTGGGAAGTATAAGGGAGTGAGGTGTGATGGGAGTGAGGTGTGATAGGTGTGAGGGAGTGATATGTCATAGGAGTGAGGTGTGACGGGATTGAAATTTGATATAATACAATAGGTACAAATATATGAAATGCCCTAAAAACAGTCCAAATTTCATACAAGATCCAGCAATGCAAACTTTCAAAAATCTGTCACAAATAGATGAACTCTGACAGAAGCTGCCATGTTACCTCTCATTATTTAAGATGCCTGGCATGGGACGCTTATTGTCTCATATACACATATGCATACATACTTATATATGGTACTTTGCAGTGCTCTGTAATTTATGGAAATTAATCAGAATCAGTATTAGCTCAAGTTGGAAATGAAAAATATCATAATATTTCATAATTACATTCAAATTACAAAATCTATAATGTTTCTACTTTTCAAAATAAAGCATTTTAGAATCAGAGTAGTATTATGCTATAGTTATGTACACACTATATACTTATATATATATATAATTAATATATATAATTATATATATTATATATATGTGTATAGATGTTGGAAAGGATTCGGTCCTGATGCATGAAGAAAAGCTTCCACTGGGGGGAGATCTTCACCCAAAGTAATCTCATCACTCAGCGTTGGTCCCTGCTCCTGGGTGTGAGAAGATGCCACTCTTGAGCTCTCTTATTGAATTGGCTTTTGGTTGAGGAGAATCTAGTACAAGATTTCGGAGACATATTTCCCGTTCTTTATTTGACATAGTAGAGCACATCTTGAACCTCTATTATACTCATGGCAATCTCTGTATTTGAGTCGCTGATCCAGGAAGGTCCTTGTGGTTTGCGTTTGCTAGTAGAGGTGTGAGAAGAGGCAATTCTTTACCAAGACTTTGTATGTGACCTTGTGACCTATTGATAGCTAATTATATAATTAACTAATGCATTTAGAAGACAAGGATATATTTTCTTTGCCTGTAGAACTCGCTCTTGCCCAGCAAACATTCTGATCTTCTAGGATTGAGGGGTATAATTGGAAGGCAAAAAGGACATAAGGATTTGGTCCGAAAAGAGTGTATGACCCTTCTAAACAGGGGTAATTGGCCCACACAGAGAACTGACATCAACCCTTTCGAAACCTTTGGGATGAACTGGAACCAAGATTGGGACCCAGGCCTTCTCGTCCAACATCAGTGCCTGGCCCCTACTGGATGAATGGGCAAAATTCCCAAAATCTTGTGGAAAAGCTTCCTAGAAGACTGGAAGCGGTTTTAGCTGCAAAGGGGGACCATGTCTATGTCTGCATGTATTTACATTACAATGTCATCAAAGTCCCTGATGGTGTAATGGTCAGGTGTCCCAATACTTTTGTCCATATAGTGTATACGGTTTTCAAAAATAGTTTTATCTTGAACTCAAGTACTTTCTTAAGGATATCAATAAGTCAGCAAATAAAATATGTAAAAACTTGCCAAATGTTCCCACAAATGTTCAGAGGTCATTTTTTAGATATGCTACCAAGACACATGTATAGATGTTCTTCAAAGTCTCGTGGATATGCACCGCAGAGATAAATGTCTGTTTATATACCACATTGTTACACATGGGATGTAATCTTTAGGGTTGTGTGTCACAAAGCATTGTTTGCTCACATCCTGTTCCTGTTTGTTGCAAACATTGCCATGTCTGTATATCTTTGCTTGTAGTTGTCAGATTTTAAACAAGCCAAATAGCCAGATTAAATCCGTCAGCGAAAAGTATTCTAAACAAATTTACGGGGTCAAGCTGAAAGTTACCTCCAGCGATAACCCCACGTCCTCAAAACGATGGTATCAGTATAATTGTGATAAATAAAGAAACTGTGTTGCCCTAAATTATAAATCATACACCAAAAAATGTGTTAATCCAGATTGAGAAACAAACCGCCACCGTTGTGAGTTGAGTGAGTTAAAAGAGAAGAAGAGGTTTAATCACCGGGGCTGTCTTTGGGGTTTGTGGTTCCCAGGGCCAGGAGGGTTTGTGGGGGCTCCTTGGTTGCCTTTCTTAGGAAAGGACAAGCGGGGGTCCCACTCTCCCTTGTGCTTCTGGAGTCTGTATTTGTGAAAAAGGAGACCTGAGATATGATTTCATCTCTTAAGAGTTCTTCTTACGACAAAATGTGTGTCGAAGAAGAAAATAAAATGTCAGTTTGCATTCTTTTTTGTTTCATATCCACAGGTTAAATCTATTCAGAGAAGCAAGTCCCACCCCAGAGACAGATGGATAAAATTAATTACTCTATCGGAAACTCTCCAGTAACTGACAGCTGGTTGTCATCCACAGTTGGTTTAGAAGCAGTGAAGCAGTAGGCCGCGTGTTCTAGTGGTTTATTGACAGCTATCAATATGTACGTTACCATCTTCTTGATAAACACGTTCTGTAATAAGTGGCACATTTTAAATGACACGGGTGTGTCGATTCAATAATATCACACTTTAGATGGAGTTACGGGGCACTGGCCGGGGCATTGGCCTACTCACTGACCCCTAAAACCTTGGCCCCAAAAGTATAAAATTATCTGGAATATGTAACAACAATGACTAAGCTCTAACTATAACGCACTCCGTTTGAATGTATGGATCTGTCACACAGCAACCAAAAGCCCATTAACGTGAGCAGAAGCTGAATCTTCACCTTGGAGCTGAAATTGGAAAGAGGTGAATTGAAATGAGACACCGGAGGGACGGAGAGAAGCAATTCAAATGTTTATAGACTCAGTTTTGTTTTTATCAATTATCATTTTTATTATGTTATTATTTTATTATGTTCAATATTCTTACATTTCGAAGCAGCCATTAACACGGAACTTTAAGACTCTGCAAATCCCTTTGATGGTCTTTAAAAGTTTAAAGTGCATCTGCTGCATTTTCCCAGCATTACATTTTCCTTTTTTTTTTTTACACTAAATAAACCAACGGCAAAAATAAGCAAACCTTATTAGAAATCAGTTTTACGTGTATAGCACGGGAGCAGCCATCTCAACTTCCTGTTCTTGGTAATTGTGTGATTATTCCTCCTCATTGTTATCTCTCCATGTTGTTAAGTTGCTGATTGCTATTGATTGGTTCTGACAGCCTTTGTGGGTGGAGTGAGAAGATACAAATTGATTAGACGTGGAAGTTATGTATCTGTTTGTCTTAGTCTATCAATTCTCGTCTTGTCGGACCCCTTGAATATATGTATTGTATTGTATGTATAAATAAAAGATTAATCATAATAATAATAATCTGCCAAAGGTCTGTGCTTCCTTCAGGTTATTTTTCAGATAACAAAACATTTCTACCTCTGCTAACAAATCAAAATCTGTGGATGCAAATGAATTCCGTCACTCTAAAAGCTGTGACAGTTCTTCTTTAAGGAAGAATGATATCCTGAAATTCGAAAATGTATGTTGACATATGTTGCAGAGGAAGCTTGGTTTATATGTGTGTGTGGGTGAGTGCAATAGAAGAGGTTGTTGAGATAAGAGATTGTTACAACAGATTGAGGAATATGAATGGAATTTGTGGGATGAGTTGCTGGAACGGATAAAAGGGAGATAAGAGTGTACACAACACCTAAAAAAATATCTTCACCGCTTAATATCTTCAACACATTAAAAATATTTCAGCTTTACCGTTAAATGTGCAATGCTTAATGGTCTTTCTCAATACTCCCTACATTTTATATTGCAGAGTATTTATTATAAATAAACAAACGTAAATCCTGTTATTTTAATGATAATTTTGTTCCTTTACAAATTTTAGTATAGATATATGTGAAAATTAATATTTCTGTAACAAACTAATCCCATCCTCTTCTGTTAATCTGTAACGGTTGCCCTCGAGGACAGGGGTGGACAGTCCCTGGATCATAGGTCTACTATAGTCTGGGTCTTGAGTCATATGCTCTCTGGATTCTTCTGCTCCACAACCCTTTTGGATCAAGAATAGGAAGATTAGGTAGAAGGGTTGAACTTGATGGACTTAGGTCATTTTTCAACCTTACGAACTATGTAACTACGTAGCGCCTGTAGTCCTCAGCACAGACCTCTGCCTTATTATAACTTTTAAGGAGTCCATGTATAAAGTGGATATAGAGGCAAAGGTGATAATTGTTAACCTTGTTTGCATGTGCCTACCCAGAATCCCTTGTGTTTGTGAAAGCACCATGAGATTTCTGAGGGAAAAACAAGCTGTGACGGAGGCCTCCATCACTGGGGCCACTGGAGAAGCCTGACTGCCAGCCTCCTCCCTATTGACTATGGGCCCTGGGTTTGTAGAGACTTCTGTGGCTACCCCCAGCAGTATCTTCTCATCACTGGCTGAGGGGATTATCTCCAGCAGACAGCCAGGGTCTGCCACCAGGGAGAGGCCTCCATTGTTTTAATAATGTTATATAAATCAGTCTCCCCCACCTATTGTGTTGTTAATCCCGTTACTGCCCCTGTTGTCTCTGGGAGGCAGATTAAGGGGGTTGTTTGTGTCCCAATATCTTGTTTTATGTAAATGTGTGTTTTGCTGGATATATCCAGCTCTGTGTGTCTAAATAAATCAGTCTTCGTTTGGTTTTCCCCTACACTGAGTCTCGGCGAGTGACTGGGGAACCGGGGAAAGTGTGTTGTCCCAGGCTAAGGGAGCACAAGGAAGCGGAGGCAGTCGGTCGGACTAGCCAGCTCCGTTACATAAGCCTTCTGGCTTGTCTGGTGTGTGTAGATGAGTGTTTAATAATACTTCTACTATTCCTTAAAATTTAAGTGGAAGGGTTTCCATCACCTTTTACCCACCATAACTTATGTAATGGTATTTATTATAACTGGTGCAGAGTTGGATTCTGATGCTGGGGTCCAGGATATAATGTCATGTCCTAGCACAAATCCCACTGGAGGAATCAATATGGTAAAAGTCTATGGTAGAGGCTGCGTATATCTATATCACGACCTCCAACCTCTGGGAGGGAAAGGGGGGGAAGCTACTTAGTTGAGAACTCAGAGAATCCTTAGTTGAGAACTCAGTTATATCTCTGCATAGAAGGACGTACATAGACATACATCTGGGGCTGTGGGTTCATAGTGCAAAAAAGTGAGTCTAGATGTGGACCTCCTTGCCCTTTTGTGCCTAGAGGGATACCAAGTAGACCCCACTGACGAGGCCAATGAAGGCCGAAACATATGTCTGGGGTTGTTGGTTTCAGTTCCCCACTGCTCTGGGGACAGGATAAGCCTGATATGTTGATGAAAATGTTTCCTTTGTAATGGCATAAGAGAGCTAAAATTTGAGATGTTCCCTAATTCATAAATAAAGTAAATCAGACTATTTTGCATGTGAAGTCTGTTGTAGCATTTTATCTTTTTTTACAATTACTTAATTGTTGTAGGTATATTTATACATTTGCAACACATGTTGCATTTTGTTCATGTAGCACTATATATATATATATATATATATTATATATATATATTATATATATATATATATGGAAAAGATCTATGAAAAGACTCAGGGGAGGGCTGGCAAGGGGTCAAGCAGGTAGTTGCCCTCTGGGCTGCTCGGATTTGAATATTTTGGACCACTGCCAACAACCTGTTCCTATGTTCATTTGCAATTCCACATACAGCCACTAGGGCGTCTAGAGGGGACAAAAACTATAAGGGACATTTAGATGCTGAATTAATCTTTTCTGCTTTACTTTTATGGGCTCTCATTGCATGACTTTAAGAGAAAGTACATAGCACAGGGCTGATTAGAGGCCATTAAGCATTGTCTACCAAATGTTAGTAAGGACACTATATTAAAGGGTTACTGCCAGGACTTGCACAGCACTGAATGGTGCCAGATCTCCGGTGCATGCATCTCAAAGTATTGATCTTCTCAGTGTCAGTGGTGTTGGCATTATTCACCCGCCTGGTGCTTGCGTAGCAAAATAACTTGACTCTATTTGTGTAAAAGTTTACTTTCTCTGACGCAACAAAAAAGCAACAATATCAATGGAAATGAAACACTAAAAATTGCTCACTATAGTAGATAATGTAAATGATTGGAATGGAAAATGGTCAGTCACTCTTTACCGACAGCTATCCGACATTTTAAAAAAAATAATTTAAAACATGACATAGGGCCAACTATAGACCTGTGGAAAAAAAAAATTCCAAACAATTTTGTATTTTTCCCAAAAGGTTAAACCCTTATACACATGGCCGCACTTATACGCAAATGCCTGGTATAACTATGGCTGTGCATATCCAGCCATCAGTCATCACTTATGTCAAGCGGCTGCTGGCTTTAAAATGCCAGGGCCACCTTGTCTTTGTCAGTCTGCGCCTGCTTGTACATTTTTTTTATTTTTTTTATATAATATATTATAAATAACGGCAAAGTAAATCATCTGTTTATTAAACTTGCGGTGCTAAGAAATGGATACAGAGCAGAGCTGGCTACAGAATCTCTTTGTCATTATTTTTTACTAACATGTATCTTTGCAGACTAGAAATGTTAACATCTGATTTGTACCCTAAATAGAGTGACGTTATTATTTTAGACACATCTACAAAGTTTTTTTCTAAACATTTTTAATAATTAAAAATAGAAACAATATATAAAATTAAATAATTATTTTATACATAATTATATATTATAATTTTTATTATAAAAGCAGATGTTTGGTGTAAAAGGGTAACTTCCTTACAAGGTTTATTAGTGAAAAAATATTTTTACATTTTTTTATACATTTGTGTATATGTGTTGTATACAGCACCATGTGAGTGATATCTAAGGGTTAACATATTCTTTCTCGGTGGCTGGCCATACCCCCCATATACTTGCCAAAACATTTCACAATATGTGCTTGAGTATAACCAGACTCTAAAACCTAGAAAGTATTTGTGAAATGGCATATGTATAATGCAGAGATTAAGGCAGGCCAGTAAATCGAGAGATATTGTGGAACAATTCCAGAGAATACTTAATGAAAATGGAATGTTTTTCTTTAAAAAAAAAAAACCTTTCGCCGAACTACCCTGCTTTAGGGGGTGTCCACATGATTGAAGTGAGATAAGGCCAGGGCAGGCATTCTCATACAAAGCCAAAACCGACATTGAATAGAAAATCTGTGACTTGTGATTATGTTACAATTATGGTATAAATCAATAATCATTTTTTTTTGGATAAGACTCAAAACAAATATACTGTATTTATTACATATAATATTTTTTTATTTGGCAACCTGTGGCATGTGTACACATTAGAAAAATAGACCATATTTTGTAAAAAGCAATAGATAATTTGAATTAGCTTTTTTTTTCGTTGTTTTTGTTTGTTTTTTTTCGCAGACATATTTGCCATACAAATAATTTTGTTCCTACAGCATAGAAAACAAAATAGGTCACATCAAGTGCAAAATATCAGTGGCATTTCTGATCAACTAAAAAGCTTACATATCATTTATACACATACTCAATGCAATCGTGTAATGATTATAGATTTCATTAATTCATTGTTAAGTAAAAAAATAGTTGTAACAAAAAAAGTTTCAATGATATTGTTTACTTTATAAATACTACCCATTAACAATATTAATATGAAGCAGCTAGTAAAGGCTAGGGGGCATAGTAGTATTTGTTATCTACCGATGGACTACAAGTCCTATGATGCTTTGCTACTCCTACTCTCGTATTAGGCATTATGACCAACTACATACCATTTCACACAAATGGGAGAGTTATTATGGAGCGAACCCATCTACTGGGAAATAAGACTTCAAAGAATAATTAATTTTCCGCCCCCCCTAAATGTTTATCTAGGATATCTATATCAGAGATATTAAAGCGTCCACAGCAACAAATAACAGGAGGCATAATTCCTAACACTGCCCTGCTTGCACTTTTATATGTGACTTTTACATCTAGGTACCTATCAACACAATTTTGTGGCACAGTGAAAGTAATTTACTTGCATAAAGGTTTTCCAGGTTGTTGGGTTCTTGAAATTATCTATTTTTCACGTGGCCGAGTTTAGCGTTCTTGTATCTCCAGCCGACCACATTGACCATTTTATGAACGTTATGCTCTAGGAGACCCTAATAAGTACCAAAGAGCAATGGATGGATGCATGTTTTGTGCTGCATAAGGATGTCAGGTTAATAAAGTTAACCCTTTAAAACATTAAATAGCTGATATTAAGGACTATAACAATTATGACTATTAATATTTGTATTGTGCCAGCGATTTCTACATGGCTACATACAATAGACAAACAATTCTTGATTAATATAACTCTGAAAAGACAAAAAAACAGGCACTTATAATTGCTGGACAATGCACGGGACAATGACATTAGCATGTATTAAGAATATATTTCAGGACCGCGGAGCCTCGAAACACACCTAGTATAGCTTATATTTAAAGGCTAAATGCAATGCTCAACATAATATAAATATAAATAATATAAAATAATATATGCCAAGTTTGTGATCATCTAATTATGGGTTTCATTATTTCACCTGAATTTTTATGAAATAATGAAATGATTCTGTCGTTTTTAATAAGATGACGTGGTTGATGAGTAAAAATGCATGTTAAGACATAGGTTCTACATAAATCAAATAAGACAGTACTTATTATGAATGCACCCAAAACTAAAGAAAAGTAAAGAGAGGGCTGTTATCTAATGGTGGATAACTAAGAAAGTAATGCAACGCTAAACATATACCTGGAAGATATGGGATAACAGTCTGCTGGAAAGCCAGTATTACTGCGAGCCTGAGAAAAGCTGAGAGGGGCTTCAAGGCAGGACTAGTCAGACTTTATGATATATATATATAGTCTTACCAGCTGCCTTTCCTTACTCCCTCACAATGTTAAAGCAATGGGAAGAAAATGGATTACAGTGTTATATCTCATAAAGAAGAGCTGTCCTCATGGACATCCTCTACTCCTACATTGAGGACCAACAACTAACGATATGTAGAACATGGATATAGCAGTTTTAGTGAATGTGGATGATTAGACACATTTTGGCTTTATGTTTTATTTTTGGACATCATTTTGGATTTGTTCACTAAAGCTGGAGGATGCAGTTTTAACTTTATGAAGGGCCAACCATGGGAAGTCTTGCCAAGAATTGTGGCGCTGGCCCTGTGTAATGCATATTTAAATTGATGAGTTGTCTCTAAAGATATCTTGAACTATGCATTATACAGACCCAAGCAAGCTTTTCCTGTTGCAGAAGCTCACTGGAGTTGGTTCTTTATAATGGATGGCCAACTTGATTGGCCTGAAACTGCAACTCTGCTGCTCACTTTAGTGAATAAACCTAGAAGATCATTCATTGTGGTCTTTGCTGGGCTTTAGTTCACCCAGCTCAGGCTCCTAATGTAATAGGGATATAACTAATATCACTAACAGATTTAATCATAGATACATTCATGTAATATATCTTCTCCATACAACTTCACATAAAGGCCTCAAGCTACCCAATTATATAGCAGCGCCACCTATGGGTTTGATCACTAAACAACAACATGGGTGTAATAAGAATTTTTTTTTAATCTAATTGAATTGTGATTCTTTGAGGACTCGTGCTAAAATTGGGTAAGATCTATGTGCAAAATAAATATCTAACACACTATTTTGGTTTGACTTGTGGGACTGACATTTTGCTTTCTTCTACTGAACTACAGACTTTTAGGATCTCTTTTGCTGTGAAGAACGGTGCTGGGGACTGCTTAATCAGATCGAACACGGACATAATATTTGAAGGAGGTGAGCCTATTGCAGGTCCATGCACTATACATTGATTAAGATATTTCCATGACCATACCGTAGCGGTGTGTGGCATTGAACGAACAGGTCTGAACATTAAAAGATATTACGTGACTTGAGATAATGTCATGTTCTTAATAAACTCAGCTCTCGTATCCTTTGTATCTACATAAGTAACTTCAGTGAAAACAGTTGTAACAGTTTGCAGTGCACCATACAAATATTCTCCGCTGTATGAAACAGATTATACAAAAATGCGTTATAATATGAAACTGTTTCATGTTTTTAGCAAGGTGCATTATTAAAAAAAAACAGTACAACTGCCTTAGATATGTCTGGAATTCATCTAATTGTCTCCTTTGGATAATACATCTGGAATATGCATGTGTATGTGGAATGCTGCCTGCTTTTATGCCACACTGGCCGGAAAAAATCTGGTTGCCAGATGAGCGTAACGAAGTTACCCTGCCTAACTGGCACTCCAGAGGTTAATTTTCCTTAACGGTGGGACAAATATAAGCACCCTTGATAAGTTGCTATATGTATATATAGATATATTTATACATACAGTATATGTGTATATATATATATATATATATATATATATACACACACACACATATATACATACAGTATATAGATATATATGATATATATATATACACACACATATATACATACAGTATATAGATAATATATATATATATATATATAATGTCGAAGCTAGATATACTTTTTGTAAAGGGCTTTAACTGGTGCCACAAAACGTAATCAGACAAGGCAAGTGTTGGCAGGTTTGTGAGTTATAACTTAAATGTATCTGCTGGGCCATTTTATTACCACATCGTCTCAGTTAATCTTAAAGATCACAGCGCAGCAAGAATATTTTTAGAAGCAGTTATCTCTTTCACATAACAAAGCAGATTTTTTGGCTCTCCCCTTAGTTCTTAGACGTGTAATAATAACGTGGCTTGTTGGTTTTGTGGCTCTGTGATTGTTTCAATGCATTCATTGGCTAAAAAAGCCTGATTTTCTAGAAAGTATTTTTACGTGTCCGTTTGGATAGAACGAGTATAAGTCGTATTCTTGTTGTGGAAAATTTCAAGGGTTCTGACAAGCCTGCTCTCCCTCGAGGTTCCTTCTGTACAGAGAAATTCCGCACATCAAAGCTTGTTTCTCGCGGTAGAATCGCTTGTCAAAAGAAATTTGCTTATTTTGTATACTATTAGTGCCCACACTCTGTATTGTTGGGAGTACCTATATACCTACAATAGAATTTCATTTATTAAAATACAAAAAAGTGGTCAACGTTTCTACGCACCCATTGGAAGCCTTTATCTTCACTTGATAAAGACTGCAAGGGTTAATACTTATCACCTTTTTGTACATACTCATTCTGTATTTATTCAAAGGCTAGAAAGTAACAGTTCTCATCTATAAAATCTAATATTTTTTGGAAAAAGATGTTTCTTTCCAACAGGATACATATCCAATTAGGTCTATTCATCCTGGCAAGGCAGCTGTTTGGATAACATTCTTCAATCCCTAAAACTAGTTTTTTTTTCAACCATTAAAATATTCTGTCATTCAAAAAGCATTAATGAAGTCCAATTATTACGGAACATTGCAATCCTGTTTCATGTTTCGCCACCTGATTGTAATGTGGCAATGTCTAAAAACCCATTTAACAACAAAGGCATAACAAAAGCAAAATAATGATGATAATTATAATAACCTTAAAGTATATTTCTAATAGACAAATAATAATCTTCAAAGTCCTATGCAAAGTGTCAGTGTGTATACATTCAGATTATGTAGAGTGTTAAATAAGTATTTGCCTGCATCGTTAAAGTTGTGCACAGTTCAATGTTACATTCAAAATGTACAACAGAATTGTATCAGGAGTTCAGAAAAACGCTTCTAATGTGAGCTGTTAGCAAACTGCATTGGTCAAAATTAGGTCAAAATCAAACTAATGTGCTCCAAGTAATTTCCTTTCTTTCTCGGGGTTATATCTTATATGAGTATATTGTGAATAATAATGTTTTGGCAGTATTAAAGGCAGTATATACACGCCATTAATAACTTTTACAAAAAGCCCCACAATTCTCAGTTGGTTTGGCTGATAAAAACTTGGCCTGCGATTCCAGTAACTTCATGTTTCTTGACATCACGTGCGCGCGATCCACACACTAAACTCTTTCCACTCTGGCTGGGTCATATGCATCTGCAACATAAAACAGCAGAGAAGTCAGTGGAAATAATCTTACAAAGTCGTTTTTATTAGGACAAGGACGATTTGCATGCCCAAGCACAATTCTGCTAAAAAAGAAGCTAACATGGGGACCTGGGAAAGCAGGGCTTCTCCTGGAGACTTTGGGTCAAACCCGTAGAGTTCCCAGGTACGGTTCTGAGAAGACAAATTATTAAATGGGGAGTCCCATGCAGGGCCGGCCTTTGGGGTGTGCGACCTGTGCGACCGCACAGG
>VKOC01000006.1:4283805-4306826 GCA_009364415.1 Spea multiplicata
AGCAGGTAGTTGCCCTCTGGGCTGCTCGTATTTGAACATTTCGGACCACTGCCAACAGCCTGTTCGTATGTTCATTTGCAATTCCACATACAGCCACTAGGGTGTCTAGAGGGACAAAAACTATAAGGGACATTTAGATGCTGAATTAATCTTTTCTGCTTTACTTTTATGGGCTCTCATTGCATGACTTTAAGAGAAAGTACATAGCACAGGGCTGATTAGAGGCCATTAAGCATTGTCTACCAAATGTTAGTAAGTATACTATATTAAAGGGTTACTGCCAGGACTTGCACAGTACTGAATGGTGCCAGATCTCCGGTGGATGCATCTCAAAGTATTGATCTTCTCAGTGTCAGTGGTGTTGGCATTATTCACCCGCCTGGTGCTTGCATAGCAAAATAACTTGACTCTATTTGTGTAAAAGTTTACTTTCTCTGACACAACAGAAAAGCAACAATATTAAAGGAAATGAAACAGTAAAAATTGCTCACTATAATAGATAACGTAAATTATTGGAATGGAAAATGGTCAGTCACTCTTTACCGACAGTATTTCAGTCATAGGTGGGGCTGCCAGCTATCCGACATCTTAAGAAAAATAATTTAAAACATAACATAGGGCCAACTATAGACCTGTGGAAAAAAAAATTCCAAACAATTTTGTATTTTTCCCAAAAGGTTAAACCCTTATACACATGGCCGCACTTATACGCAAATGCCTGGTATAACTATGGCTGTGCATATCCAGCCATCAGTCATCACTTATGTCAAGCGGCTGCTGGCTTTAAAATGCCAGGGCCACCTTGTCTTTGTCAGTCTGCCCGCTGCTTGTTACAATTTTTTTTATTTTTTAAGTTAGTATAATAAATACAGGCCAATAAATCATCTGGTTTATTAAACTAGCTTTTGGGGTGCTACGAAATGGATACAGAGACAGAGCTGCGCTACAATCCTCTTTGTTCATTATTTTACTAACATCCTATCTTTTGCAATTTTTTCTGGGAGGAAATGGTTAACATGTTCTGAATTTGTCCCCTAAATGGTAGTGACGTTATTATTTAGAACATCTACAAAGTCTTTTCTAACTATTTTAAATAATATAAATTAGAAACAATATATAAAATTTAAATAATATTATTTATACATAATTAGTATATTATAATTTTTATTTTAAAAGAGCATATTAGTTTGGTGTGTAAAAAGCTGGTAAATTTGTTCCTTCCTTAACGTTTATTAGTGAAAAAATATTTTTACATTTTTTTATACATTTGTGTATATGTGTTGTATACAGCACCATGTGAGTGATATCTAAGGGTTAACATATTCTTTCTCGGTGGCTGGCCATACCCCCCATATACTTGCCAAAACATTTCACAATATGTGCTTGAGTATAACCAGACTCTAAAACCTAGAAAGTATTTGTGAAATGGCATATGTATAATGCAGAGATTAAGGCAGGCCAGTAAATCGAGAGATATTGTGGAACAATTCCAGAGAATACTTAATGAAAATGGAATGTTTTTCTTTAAAAAAAAAAAACCTTTCGCCGAACTACCCTGCTTTAGGGGGTGTCCACATGATTGAAGTGAGATAAGGCCAGGGCAGGCATTCTCATACAAAGCCAAAACCGACATTGAATAGAAAATCTGTGACTTGTGATTATGTTACAATTATGGTATAAATCAATAATCATTTTTTTTTGGATAAGACTCAAAACAAATATACTGTATTTATTACATATAATATTTTTTTATTTGGCAACCTGTGGCATGTGTACACATTAGAAAAATAGACCATATTTTGTAAAAAGCAATAGATAATTTGAATTAGCTTTTTTTTTCGTTGTTTTTGTTTGTTTTTTTTCGCAGACATATTTGCCATACAAATAATTTTGTTCCTACAGCATAGAAAACAAAATAGGTCACATCAAGTGCAAAATATCAGTGGCATTTCTGATCAACTAAAAAGCTTACATATCATTTATACACATACTCAATGCAATCGTGTAATGATTATAGATTTCATTAATTCATTGTTAAGTAAAAAAATAGTTGTAACAAAAAAAGTTTCAATGATATTGTTTACTTTATAAATACTACCCATTAACAATATTAATATGAAGCAGCTAGTAAAGGCTAGGGGGCATAGTAGTATTTGTTATCTACCGATGGACTACAAGTCCTATGATGCTTTGCTACTCCTACTCTCGTATTAGGCATTATGACCAACTACATACCATTTCACACAAATGGGAGAGTTATTATGGAGCGAACCCATCTACTGGGAAATAAGACTTCAAAGAATAATTAATTTTCCGCCCCCCCTAAATGTTTATCTAGGATATCTATATCAGAGATATTAAAGCGTCCACAGCAACAAATAACAGGAGGCATAATTCCTAACACTGCCCTGCTTGCACTTTTATATGTGACTTTTACATCTAGGTACCTATCAACACAATTTTGTGGCACAGTGAAAGTAATTTACTTGCATAAAGGTTTTCCAGGTTGTTGGGTTCTTGAAATTATCTATTTTTCACGTGGCCGAGTTTAGCGTTCTTGTATCTCCAGCCGACCACATTGACCATTTTATGAACGTTATGCTCTAGGAGACCCTAATAAGTACCAAAGAGCAATGGATGGATGCATGTTTTGTGCTGCATAAGGATGTCAGGTTAATAAAGTTAACCCTTTAAAACATTAAATAGCTGATATTAAGGACTATAACAATTATGACTATTAATATTTGTATTGTGCCAGCGATTTCTACATGGCTACATACAATAGACAAACAATTCTTGATTAATATAACTCTGAAAAGACAAAAAACAGGCACTTATAATTGCTGGACAATGCACAGGACAATGACATTAGCATGTATAAAGAATATATTTCAGGACCGCGGAGCCTCGAAACACACCTAGTATAGCTTATATTTAAAGGCTAAATGCAATGCTCAACATAATATAAATATAAATAATATAAAATAATATATGCCAAGTTTGTGATCATCTAATTATGGGTTTCATTATTTCACCTGAATTTTTATGAAATAATGAAATGATTCTGTCGTTTTTAATAAGATGACGTGGTTGATGAGTAAAAATGCATGTTAAGACATAGGTTCTACATAAATCAAATAAGACAGTACTTATTATGAATGCACCCAAAACTAAAGAAAAGTAAAGAGAGGGCTGTTATCTAATGGTGGATAACTAAGAAAGTAATGCAACGCTAAACATATACCTGGAAGATATGGGATAACAGTCTGCTGGAAAGCCAGTATTACTGCGAGCCTGAGAAAAGCTGAGAGGGGCTTCAAGGCAGGACTAGTCAGACTTTATGATATATATATATAGTCTTACCAGCTGCCTTTCCTTACTCCCTCACAATGTTAAAGCAATGGGAAGAAAATGGATTACAGTGTTATATCTCATAAAGAAGAGCTGTCCTCATGGACATCCTCTACTCCTACATTGAGGACCAACAACTAACGATATGTAGAACATGGATATAGCAGTTTTAGTGAATGCGGATGATTAGACACATTTTGGCTTCATGTTTTATTTTTGGACATCATTTTGGATTTGTTCACTAAAGCTGGAGGATGCAGTTTTAACTCCCTGACTTCACTATACTTTATGAAGGGCCAACCATGGGAAGTCTTGCAAGAATTGTGGCGCTGGCCCTGTGTAATGCATATTTACATTGATGAATTGTCTCTAAAGATATCTTGAACTATGCATTATACAGACCCAAGCAAGCTTTTCCTGTTGCAGAAGCTCACTGGAGTTGGTTCTTTATAATGGATGGCCAACTTGATTGGCCTGAAACTGCAACTCTACTGCTCTCTACTCACTTTAGTGAATAAACCTAGAAGATCATTCATTGTGGTCTTTGCTGGGCTTTGGTTCACCCAGCTCAGGCTCCTAATGTAATAGGGATATAACTAATATCACTAACAGATTTAATCATAGATACATTCATGTAATATATCTTCTCCATACAACTTCACATAAAGGCCTCAAGCTACCCAATTATATAGCAGCGCCACCTATGGGTTTGATCACTAAACAACAACATGGGTGTAATAAGAATTTTTTTTTAATCTAATTGAATTGTGATTCTTTGAGGACTCGTGCTAAAATTGGGTAAGATCTATGTGCAAAATAAATATCTAACACACTATTTTGGTTTGACTTGTGGGACTGACATTTTGCTTTCTTCTACTGAACTACAGACTTTTAGGATCTCTTTTGCTGTGAAGAACGGTGCTGGGGACTGCTTAATCAGATCGAACACGGACATAATATTTGAAGGAGGTGAGCCTATTGCAGGTCCATGCACTATACATTGATTAAGATATTTCCATGACCATACCGTAGCGGTGTGTGGCATTGAACGAACAGGTCTGAACATTAAAAGATATTACGTGACTTGAGATAATGTCATGTTCTTAATAAACTCAGCTCTCGTATCCTTTGTATCTACATAAGTAACTTCAGTGAAAACAGTTGTAACAGTTTGCAGTGCACCATACAAATATTCTCCGCTGTATGAAACAGATTATACAAAAATGCGTTATAATATGAAACTGTTTCATGTTTTTAGCAAGGTGCATTATTAAAAAAAAACAGTACAACTGCCTTAGATATGTCTGGAATTCATCTAATTGTCTCCTTTGGATAATACATCTGGAATATGCATGTGTATGTGGAACGCTGCCTGCTTTTATGCCACACTGGCCGGAAAAAATCTGGTTGCCAGATGAGCGTAACGAAGTTACCCTGCCTAACTGGCACTCCAGAGGTTAATTTTCCTTAACGGTGGGACAAATATAAGCACCCTTGATAAGTTGCTATATGTATATATAGATATATTTATACATACAGTATATGTGTATATATATATATATATATATATATATATACACACACACACATGTATTACATTTACGTATATAGATATATATAGATATATATATATACACACAACACATACATACGTATATAATAATATATTATATTATATATATATATATAATGTCGAAGCTAGATATACTTTTTGTAAAGGGCTTTAACTGGTGCCACAAAACGTAATCAGACAAGGCAAGTGTTGGCAGGTTTGTGAGTTATAACTTAAATGTATCTGCTGGGCCATTTTATTACCACATCGTCTCAGTTAATCTTAAAGATCACAGCGCAGCAAGAATATTTTTAGAAGCAGTTATCTCTTTCACATAACAAAGCAGATTTTTTGGCTCTCCCCTTAGTTCTTAGACGTGTAATAATAACGTGGCTTGTTGGTTTTGTGGCTCTGTGATTGTTTCAATGCATTCATTGGCTAAAAAAGCCTGATTTTCTAGAAAGTATTTTTTCGTGTCCGTTTGGATTGAACGAGTATAAGTCGTATTCTTGTTGTGGAAAATTTCAAGGGTTCTGACAAGCCTGCTCTCCCTCGAGGTTCCTTCTGTACAGAGAAATTCCGCACATCAAAGCTTGTTTCTCGCGGTAGAATCGCTTGTCAAAAGAAATTTGCTTATTTTGTATACTATTAGTGCCCACACTCTGTATTGTTGGGAGTACCTATATACCTACAATAGAATTTCATTTATTAAAATACAAAAAAGTGGTCAACGTTTCTACGCACCCATTGGAAGCCTTTATCTTCACTTGATAAAGACTGCAAGGGTTAATACTTATCACCTTTTTGTACATACTCATTCTGTATTTATTCAAAGGCTAGAAAGTAACAGTTCTCATCTATAAAATCTAATATTTTTTGGAAAAAGATGTTTCTTTCCAACAGGATACATATCCAATTAGGTCTATTCATCCTGGCAAGGCAGCTGTTTGGATAACATTCTTCAATCCCTAAAACTAGTTTTTTTCAACCATTAAAATATTCTGTCATTCAAAAAGCATTAATGAAGTCCAATTATTAATCCTGTTTCATGTTTCGCCACCTGATTATAATGCGGCAATGTCTAAAAACCCATTTAACAACAAAGGCATAACAAAAGCAAAATAATGATGATAATTATAATAACCTTAAAGTATATTTCTAATAGACAAATAATAATCTTCAAAGTCCTATGCAAAGTGTCAGTGTGTATACATTCAGATTATGTAGAGTGTTAAATAAGTATTTGCCTGCATCGTTAAAGTTGTGCACAGTTCAATGTTACATTCAAAATGTACAACAGAATTGTATCAGGAGTTCAGAAAAACGCTTCTAATGTGAGCTGTTAGCAAACTGCATTGGTCAAAATTAGGTCAAAATCAAACTAATGTGCTCCAAGTAATTTCCTTTCTTTCTCGGGGTTATATCTTATATGAGTATATTGTGAATAATAATGTTTTGGCAGTATTAAAGGCAGTATATACACGCCATTAATAACTTTTACAAAAAGCCCCACAATTCTCAGTTGGTTTGGCTGATAAAAACTTGGCCTGCGATTCCAGTAACTTCATGTTTCTTGACATCACGTGCGCGCGATCCACACACTAAACTCTTTCCACTCTGGCTGGGTCATATGCATCTGCAACATAAAACAGCAGAGAAGTCAGGGAAAATAATCTTACAAAGTCGTTTTTATTAGAACAAGGACAATTTGCATGCCCAAGCATAATTCTGCTAAAAAAAGAAGCTAACATGGGGACCTGGGAAAGCAGGGCTTCTCCTGGAGACTTTGGGTCAAACCCGTAGAGTTCCCAGGTACGGTTCTGAGAAGACAAATTATTAAGTGGGGAGTCCCGTGAGAGTATTTTATACAGTAATGTAGGCTGGCATCCACAAAAACCCGGTTTATTTATTGTTCCAATAAACATCTTATCTGCGGACCTGGTGGCTGCTATTGTTGTCAGTTACATACATAGTTAGATAGGCTGAAAAAAGACGTGTGTCCATCAAGTTCAGCCTCAGTGATGTGATATTTTGTGTAACATTCACTGCACAATCCCCACACTGAGATGATTCAGTCTGACTAGGTGATTAAAACTGAGTCATTCTATGGTTTCCCACAAGCAGAATGATAAGGAGTCGGGGTCTTGTCTGGTAGATTAGAAGACAACAGAGCTAGAACACATTCAAATGATTAATATGGAGTTGCTTGGAAACATTATTTTATGCAAAAACTAGAACTGTTTTTTATTTTTGTTTTTTTAAATAGTTTTGAAAACATAATTTAAATCTGATAAATGTAATAAAAAGATCTGAGTTCCTCTTTAAATATCGTATTGCGTTAAGCTTATGATCCAAGAGCTCGGAACTAATCTGTAGTCTGTCTATAACAGTTTAGCTGCAGTTTGTTCTTTATTCTGAGATTCCAATCAATCAGAGCCATTCTAGGCTCACTTCAGGTGACTACAGCAGCCATGCTGTAAAGTATTCCCTGGGAACGCTGGTAAACCAGTATGAGTTGACTGGGGGGGGCAACTAGGAAATATTTGCCAGCCGTGGCAGATTATACATTTAGAGGGTAATCATTGGTACGATAATGGATCCATCTGCTGCACTGCCTCAAGTCAGATCAATGTAGGCCTGCAAATATTAGTGATATGGGTTTGATCTATACAACATTGTTAAAAAAGAAAAAAGATTACTTTTTACATGGTTGGAAACGTCCTTTTTTAGGCTGCATTTTTAACTTAATATTCTATATCAATATTTTGCAGTAAAGGCCATGACCAATAACCAATTCATATATTATATATATATATATATTATATATAGATAGCTTCCTCATTACATACTTAAAAACACAGGAGTAAAAATAGCATTGGAGATGTCATTTTTCTTACCAGCAAATGGCAGATTTAAAGTTTCCCTGCTCTTTGTGTTGATTAATAAACTTTCGTCAAGAGATATAACCCGTTTATAAATGGAACCAGCTGAAAATTTCTGCGGACCCGAATCCTGTGGTCTGTGCAAGTGCTTGTCGTCATCTATTTCATCGCCTGAATCTGTGCTTTTAATGCTTAGTCTTCGTATTCGCGATACCGAGTCTACTTCCTTCATTCGAGCCAGGCGATCCACAGCCGTACGGACTGGTGTGGAAGCAAGCTTTCCTTGTAATGTTTCAATCATTTTCGATGTGTTCCTCAATCTCTTCTCAGCGCTACGGGAAACATTAGTTTCACTATTTGGAGAACAAACCAAAGGTGCCCGGTGGCTTTGATCAAGGTTTACTAATTTCTGTGTGGCTCCTTCTGCATCTGAAGTGGAATGAAGGCCATTGTTTGAAATTCCTGGGGTTTTGCTTGTAGGAAAGCAGATTTCACTGACTTTATCTGTGTCTTTTACCTCTTTGGAGACCAGAATTTCTGGACTTTGAGTTTCAGAACTCTCAGTAGAGACTAAACTGTCATCTGCCACCTCAATTCCCAAAATTCTGGCGGCTCTTTCAAAAAGTGATTCATTCTCGGGGATTTCCGCACCGTGATGCTCTTCGTGAAGCTCTCCATTATGGTTTGTACTGGCAAAATGTTTGGTCAAATCCGGAACAGAAAGACCATGACTTTTATCAGCAAGCGAGAGCTTCTTTAATGTATTATCATCAATTTGGCCAAATCTGGTGGAGGTCATTTTCTCAACATCCAAAGTTGGTCTTTCAATGCAATTTTTGTTTTCTCTTAAATGGTATAAATTTGTTACAGCAAATTTGTCATGTTCTGCTTGAATTGAGTGTGTTTTGATTTTCTTTTCAGATTGGTCCACATGGGTTATAACAAAGTTATTTGTATGTGTGACGTTACCACTCCTTTTGTGTTTGATGTGTATTTCTGACTTTAAGCATTCATCTAATGACTTTCCCGGCTTACTTCTGAAATCTTTTATTTTGGCACACTTTTGTAATATAGCCCCAGACTCTTTATTATCATGTATTAACCTTTCTGTGCATCGACTTTCCGATTTACTGTTATCTTGAAGCTCGAACAATGGAATCTCTTGTATTTCTATCACATGCTGATGGAGATTTACCATTCCATTCTTGGTCACGTTGGTGGTTGTTGTAGACAATTCCATTGGAACACCTTTGACCTGCTCCTTTGCAACATTCTTGTCACCATCACATGTACGTTCTTGTTCTTGAAATTCTTTATTTAAACTTTCCAGTTCACTTATTGCATCCCAGGGTCGGCGACTAACTGGTTTTAAAAGAAACTGACCAAAAACTTCTTTTTTATTGCAAGGATTTCCATCCTCTAGCCCATTCTTACCAAATGCCACATTTCCTTTTTCATTTGTAATCTCGTTAGAAAATGGAAGCCTTTGGCATGCCTCTGTTTTATTTACATTTGTCATTAATGAAGATGTCCTTGAAAATGCACTGTTGCTGGAAGGATTGAGACTCGTTTGGCCTTTCATACTAAACATGCTGAGTCTGCCATTTTCTGTAGGAAGCTTTAAGTCGATCGGCCCAGTAACAGGAACACAGTGAGATTTCGAGCATTTATCGTGCAGCTCATTTGTTTTTGAGCCATCGGAACGTGGTGGATTTTGTATATCTGTAAACACAGTTTGAGTTTGCTGATCCTTGTACTGATCACCTGGCCAGGAACCAGAATACACAAGTTCTCGATGTTTCCTCTGCTCTACAGATCTGAGGTCACTCGCTTGTTTATTTTCCTCTGTTTTGGGCTGTGCTTGTTTTAGTAGCTCTATATTATTGTTCATGCTTCCTGTAAGTGTTTGTAGCTCTAAGTCACTGGAAGACGCACTTAAAAGCGTTTGCTCATGCAGACCCTCGTTGGTGTGTTTTAACATGTTCATCCTGACTGTGCTGTCTGTGAAATCTTTGTTTTTCTTAGACATTTCTGGTGCATTTGAATCTGATTTGACCGGAATAGAGACCAAGCAAAATATTGTTTCATTTAGCCTTCTCTTTGAACTCTTTCTGTTCTGGAGATAGGCCTCAGGCTCAAACTTTCTCACTTTTGTTACAGTTTCACATGCGCTGTCAGAGTGTGTCTTTTTCAGTGAAAGCTTGTGATTAGGTTCATGCTCGTCTGGTAAGCTACATGCTGTGGACCCTTCTCTATGTTCAGGCAACGAATAACATATCTGATCAGGGATTGAAATGTGCAACCATTGTTTGTGCTTGATACCTTCTCTTTTTACATTATTATTTCCCGCATTTTTGGAATTCGTAAAGGCACTGACTCTGTCTCTTTTCTGAAAACTGGTTTCCTGATTTTTAGGTTCTCTTAATTCCATGCGCTTTTTACTACACTCTTGCTTTTCCGTATCTTGTCCACCTGCAAAATGCTTTATACGAGGGTCTTCAAAAGAAATATACTGTACAGATTCTCTACAATTGTCCACATGCCCATGTTTGGCCAGTTTATTGTAAGGGACGAAATTTCCTGGGTAGCTTATAGGTGCTTTATTACTCGTGCTGGTTTTCTCCACCAGGTTATTTGGGTGACAGTGGTTGGCAGTGGTAGGCACTTTATTCAAATATTGATTAGTAGCATGTTCAAGAGGTGGAGACTTGTAAGACGGGGGTGGTATGTAAATTGGTGGTTCAAGACCTGACTCTTGAAAACAACTGTCCTGGGGTGAGTCAAGAGAACTGGAAAGGGATGGGCGATCGTCTTTTTGATTATCCGGACTTCCATTGGATTCGGCTGCCCCCCACGTTTGCTGGTGAAGTTCATACGAAGGAGGTTTCAATGGTCTACTGTACTTGGGCTTTGAGAACGAATTACGTCTACAGTCAGGATTTACTATGCATTTGTCTTCCTTCTTTTGAGAACTGTCACTAGCGACGGAGTGGACTTCTAGGCGCCTTACACTGTCGGGTGAAATAACTTTTGGCAACGACTGTGATTTTACCTTATTAGCACGCCCAAGAACATTGTCTCCGAGTGAACATGAGATGAATTCTTGTAATGTTTTTTCATTGTGTCCATCTGACAAATCTCTCTCATTTATTTTCAAATCTTTCGTTGTGTTTTTGTTTACATTTTCTGGCTGCTCTTCAAGTGTCTTTTTCCATTTCTTATAGACAGCATTGTTCCTTGTGTTTTCCATGTTTTGAAGGATACCGCTATAACTTTCTTTTGCATTTCTGTCTATGTTACTGCACTCCTGTTGTCCTTCAGAATCAGGTGAGGATATTATTTTGCCTCCTGCCACTCCATCATCTCTGTATCCTAATAATACACTGAAGTCCTGGCCTCTTCTTCTCCAGTACTGAACATCTTTATCAGTCTTTGTCCAATAAGACCTTTCCATTTGAGTTTTGTCGGGGATCCTACAACAAAAATAACATGTTAAAATAAAGTCTTCAGAAATGGGAAGTGTATCGAGTTGTAAAACTCTTAGAGCCATCCTAAAGATCGCTGGGGTGGATCACTATAACACAAACACTGCGATAGGAAACAAATTCCCCCAAGGAGATGTGATTCAAGTTTTTTTTATACATTTTTTTGCTTCAATGTTTATAAAATGTAAAAAAAAAAAAAACCCTCCTCACTGATTGAGACACATTATCTCCCTTTTATAAAAATAAAACAAAATTTTTAAAAAACTTTTGGTTGATCTACGAGGATATAGACCTAAGGGATTATATTAATAATGACTGAAACTAGTTAAAAAGAGAGAGATCATCTTAAAATATGTTGTCATATCCAGAGTTCTGCTTTATCACAAGATGGCAGGACATGCAAAGTTAAGTGGCCTTGCTCTCAGATTCCTCAGAACTAAAATCTTGTCTCACCTCTGATCACGATGCCAACCAAGGTGTCTGGCTTTGGACACCTTGAATATTGGAGGGTACAGCTATGTAAGAAATACATTACTGAGAATTCAGTGTATAATGGGTATGGAGACAAGAATTAGCAGGCCCATTTACCACTTTGGAAACTATTAAATCAAATCTTGAATATGCAGTGGCATTTTAAGAACAAATTCTATGATAGGTAAAGAATTCCAACCAGTCAATGGGAGAAAGGAATCTAATCAAACCTACACTATTTACTCTGTTAGAAAAGATAAGAAGGTTAGCAGAAGGATGTGCAAGGGCAGCGTGCATCCTCCAAACTGAGCACATAAGACAACTGGCTGCGTTATCCTAAGTATTGGAGCGAAATCTGTCTTTTCTAAGGAAAACATTTCTCCTCCTGCATGTCCAAGAACTGAAGTGTGCTCATTAAGGAAGGTAGGGTAAGTTGGGAGGCTGAGGTCCGCAGGTGTGTGGATTCTGATAAAGGGCATCCATCCTCAAACAAAAAATAATGATCAATGCTACAGGAAGATACCCGGCCAGCAATGCTATATGGGTTTTGCTGAAGCTGTGAAAATAAAATGACCTTGTTGTTCATCGAAGTCATGGGATATTTTCACTAAGCTTACGTTCTAGTAATAGTAGGGTTTCCATTAGAACAAGTTTGACAGCCACTGGGTTATTATACAGTATATGGTGACAGTATAATCTCAGGCACCATTGTAAAGAAGATGATTATCAATAATTGTAAACAGAGTCTAGGCTGAGATACCTGGCACGCAGCTTTGGACCTTTAAAAATGAAGTACAAGAAGCCATCACAGTCTGTAATAACTTGTAATGTCCCCCCACCAACATAATTCCATCTTGGTGCGTCACAAGAGTTCAAGATGAACTCCAATGCTTGTTTACTTTTCAGCACACATTTATATTGTATTTGAGTGTAAATTACATTCATTCTATTAGTTTAAAAAATAAAACATAAATTAATAAATGTAAACCTAGTCTCTATTTCTTGATTAAATATTTCATGACCTACCTTACTTACTGATTTATTTTTCTAAATCATCCAGTGTAGATGTAATGTGTATTTATATATTACTTTTACAAACTATTGTATCTAATGTGATTTTTTTTTTTACATAAAAATAATTTATTATCAAAACTCCCACATCAGAATTATTAAATGTTAAAAAATAATGTAGGTTTAGTGTCCAGAAATGAGCCATTCACCATTTCACATCACATCTCTGCCACCAGCAAAATCACAACAGACAAAAATTGGATTTGACACAAATAGGACATGCATGTGCGCAGATTTTTTTCCGCATGTTAAAAGTGCATGATGGTTAACACTTCACAAATGGTTTTGATTCTTTAGATGATTTCAATAATGTTTTGGCTACTAAATACGACAAAATTCTATACTGTTTAAAATATCTGTACGTTACTAAATAAACCATCATTTGCTTTTACATTTTTAATGTGCATGAATGAAATGTTGGTGATAGAAGGTTCGGTGTGGCCTCAAGCACATTGCGTGTCCTGTGTGGGTTTCTTTAGTTGGGGTGACCCTGATTCAAATTGGAAGCCAAACCAACTAAAGTGTATTTTCCCTCCCCATGTTTCTAGAGGGTACATCAAGCTTGGTTTATGCTCTGGCTCAGAAAACTAGTTAAACACATTTAAGAATTCTATTAATGAACTAGGGGAGGACAGACTGCATATTTTAGAGCGCATGCTGTGGTCTGGGATCTGTTAATCAATTATGTATAATGGGTCAGATTCAACGACCTGTCCAAATTCCAGACTAATGGAAAAAAAGAACAAGCACTTAAACCATACTCACTATTTTTCAACTCGCAGAGCACTAGTCAAGTAACAAGTGCTGACTATTAAAACATACACATACACTAAGCATACACATATGTTTAGCACATGTAACTCTGAAACACCTGATGTTTAATGCTGTTTACGATTTAAAGTCACCACTTTTCTAATCTCTCGTGAGAGAGATCACCCTTGATAAAGACCAATTCGGTCAAAACGTTGGGGACCTCTCTGCTTTCCTGTCACTCTCATGTTTGCCTATATATCCATGTAAGCGCTTTATACACTTGTACTTGTTTTTTATAATTTATATCATTTATTATAAATGATATCTTTTTTTCCACTATTTAGTGATTGTGTTGTGCATTTTTTGAGTACACCTTCCATTAGATTTCTCTGTAATCTAATCTATTTGACACAGGTAGTAGTTTACTGCACCTTTTTTTTTTTAACTTTATTATTTAAATAAATAGTTTGCATTTTGATGTGCCACTTGGTCTATATTATTTTATAATACAATTTAAGAAAACTACCAACATTGCAAGGGCTAGTAATAAGCAGTTGTTGTATTCTGTGCCAGCATTGCAATGGCTATATTTTAAATCCCTTTTTTATTGTTAATGCGAGGTGTTTTTTATTTTCTGTCTTCATACCAGCAGTATTCTGTCAATCTTCATTAGTGGAAACCAAATGCAAGATTTTTATTGCTCAACTTGTTACAATGTTGCAAAGTTAAGAGTGAGTTTCCCCAATGAAGATTGACTGACCAGAAAGGTGAATTTAAAAAAAATGGTGAACCAATATCCTACTTCGGGTAAATCAAATTTTATTGTTTTTCCAAACATTTTGGGGAGGGATACAGAAAGGAAAAAAGGGAGGGATGGGAATCAAGGAACAGTGCAGTGAAGTACATCAGCAACTCCCAAAACATCATTGCGCAAAAGAAGAAACAAAAGGCAATGGTAACAATAAAGGGAGCAACGACGAAAGAGAGCAACCCATGTAATGACACACGATATATAGAAACGAACCACGGGACCAGGCATATGTCCGATAGACAGAAATACGGAGAATGGTTGCAATATTTTTAATGTTAACATACAATGTATGGTGAAACAGGCCGTGGCTTTGTGGGAAGGGGCCTCAAATGTTTCCTTTTAGTTTGTTTCTTTTCCTTTTATCTTTAGAAACATTTGAGGCGGTAGGCGCGAACTGATATTTGAGGTATGCCAGATGGCTTAGAGGGCGGTCAGCGAGATGATGTGGTGGTCAAGATGTGGTCTGGGGCTTGTGCCAAGCGCCGGAGCATCCTGTTTAGATATGTATCATGTATAAAATTCCAAATTATGATTGAAAGTGAGTTGTATGTGATGTAAAACTAAATAAAAGTCCACAGCCTGATTCATCCAAGGTATATGTTGCGTTTGTAGGGTAAATCAGACTTCAATAGTATTTTCAGATTCGGAAAGAGGGGGGGGAGGACAAATAACAGATAATAATATAGCAACGTCGTACAAAAAAATTGTGTGACGGGAGCACAGCCCGACAAGGGCCCGGCCCGACCATGCAGAACCTGAGGTGAGGAGCTCATCAGGGCACAGGAGACACAGGCTGTGGAAAGGAGGTAAGGGCAGAAGGGGGAAGGAGGGGCGACTCAGGTGGACGGGAGGGAGGAGAGCAAATGAGGGTTAGAAGGAAAGAAAGAGAAGAAGAGAAGAAAAAAAAAATTCAAAAGGAAATTCAATCAAGCAGCGGGCGGACAAGAGGGCCCTGCACATAGGAAAGCCAAACCAATATCCTACTTAACTGTGCAACAATATAACAATTTAAGAAATTTTGACTCCTATCATAAACTCATTATCCAAAAGGCACTGCGGATAAAACCTATAAAAGTAACACACAAAGCAGCCAGTTAAGGCGGAAATTCACCTTAATATTTTTGTTTCTCTTAACAGCCTGGTGGCTATATGTGAAATTGTAAAAAAACAAAACACGAACAGCACAAAAAGTAAGTGGCCACCAGACAGGAGTACATTTTTAAGGATATTATTTTTTCCCCTTTGCACATGCTATACCTGGCTAACAGGACCTGAATTAAGTTGTGCCTGGCACCACCAGCAAGATGCAGCCCATGATATGTCGTACAGGCAGCTAATAATTGTATGAAAATGAAAAGAAAATCCTGGGCTGAACACAAATGTTCACCGTAACAATGTATCTCCATGGGCCTAGATTTACAAAGCATGTTTAAGTCTGGGATACAGAATCCTGTACTGTAAATTCTAATAACTAAAAAAAATGAAAACTTGAGTTTTTATATAATTCCATAAGAGAATGCTAATACGCAATGAATAGAACAATGCAAAATGTAGTAGAATTTATATTTTCTTAGGGATGCTGGGATGTAGACTTCAAACCAATACAGAGCAGACATACTTTAGATCCACTCAAAACTTTCTTAAGCTCAATGTATATGCATACAAGTTCAGAAGCATGTTGGGTCCTTCATGAATGTAACCCAAATTCCATTCTTTAGCGGTGATACATAAAATAAAAAAAAGATACAGTGGGAGCTGTAACCTTCTGCCACAATTGGAGGAACCAGGTTCTTCCGCCTTTCAATCAGATAAAAGATGGAACATTTTATGCATTTGAGAACGCACTGTGCAAATTGACTTTCCTTGTGGAAGCATGAAATCGACATCTGCCTGAAAGAGTAACAGGCATTGTAATACAGAGTGTGTTCATCCTATCAACCGACATTGCCTAAACGAATATATTTGGCAAGCACTTATTTATGAGGGATATTGGTACACTGGATCTTAATGCGTTCCCATACTAACTCTCAGAATGCAGTATGATTAAAGTGTGATTAAGTCACAGTAAGAGGTAGAGGTATGTTTAACATCAGAATGTAACCACACTAGACAACTATATGGATTATAAACAGTACCTTACATGGTGAACTCTGCAGGACATGGACATGTGAAGCTACTGATTGAGGGTATATTAACAGCATAAAAGAATAAACATGTCGGCGATAAAATACGAGCTAGATACTAATCATCATACCTAACCCGAGGCAGACATGTACACTTTGATATAAATAGGCTACCTACAACTTAAGGGGTCTAATAGTATGATAAAGAGTGTAGAGGGGAAATACACATAAAATGAGTTCCATGCACGGAGGGGGGGGGAATTCATAGAATAATGCAACAGCGATTGCCAATTGTTTTAAAAAAAATATTCCATTAAAAATAAAAAGTGCCCGGGGTCTCGGCGCATTTTCCTTTTGGGTCTGATTTTTTTAGTTTTTCTATAGTTAGGTTTATAAACAAACACATTACACTTTATGTAGGGAAACCTACATTTTTTTAAGCAGGAGTTCAGTTATTAGTAAATAGCAAGTCTAGGGCAAGCTGTACGTCTGATCACATGAGACAGTGCTAAAAACACACAAAAAATCTCCATATTATTTCCCCTATAAATTCCAAACCAAACAGTAAAAGGTGGTTTTTGCTTGGCTCAGGAGTTGATTGCTGCAATTTCCTGCCACCACGACATAAATTGTTGACTCCTGGTGTCCACTTTGGCAACTATGCATCACACATGTGGTTGTTGAAGAAGGGAATAAACATTACTAAAAACATGTAATTAACATCAAGAAATAACAAGAAATCTGCACTGCGGTGCCATATTGTAACTGGTCAATACAGAAACATGTTGTGGAGACCAATCAAGTTACCTAATAGCGTCACTGCAAATTTCATTGTAAAAGTAACTGAAGGCAATATTAGCATTCAGACCTAATGTAAAATCCGGGAGGAAAAATGTTTTCTTGCAGTTTTTATTTTTTTTGAATATGGTAAAGTCTTCTCTCTTTCCTAGGTACGCTAGAAATTAATCATCCAGAGAGAATTACGGAATATCATTTTTGACAAGTCAATTTTATGACTTGTCCTTGTCAAGTAACATAAAAAGTGAATGTGCTGCACTTAGAAGGACATCCTTTAACCCCTTAAGTTCAACTGTAAACCCCTATCATGTTTTGTACCCACATCAACCATGTATTTTGTTCTGTTCAGGACAACTACGGCTTAGGAAACTATTCTCATTTATATACGCTATAAGTTATTAGGATTTTGGCAAAAACAACCAAAAACCCAATAACAAATACAGAAACAAAATCTTAATTTGCATTCAACAACATTTTCTGGACATAGACAAATCCCACATATACAGTTATGTCATGTTTTGGGATGTTGGAGGAAATTTGAATATAAACATTTCTGTTTTTCAAACCTGGAATTTTTACCAGTCGATTCACTGACCCCATGTCTCATTTCAAGCACTATGTTGGTCCCATATTTGAACTTTACTTCCAAAGTTGGTGATAAAATAAATCTCAGTTTTTACAAAAATGTGCAATTTCACCATTTTTGTGACTAGATGTGTGCATGTACAAAAAAACTTGGCAACATTCCCTCAAGAGCTCCAGATCTGCAGCTCCCCACCTTCTCCACCTTCGCTGCATGGCAAAAAGTTGGGGTGAAGAGCACTAATGCATATGGAAGAATTCCCAATGGAGACCTCACAAAAATGTAAAGAAAATCACCCCACTATCATATGTATCTGACGTCTGGAGTGTCCCTTACAGATGAATTAAGCAAGTCCCAAAACAGCTGGCTGAGTGATTGACGAAGAACTTATAATACAGAGTTTTCCCAGTCCGTTCTTTCTCTGATCGGCTGTTATAGCGTTGAACAGTTTCCATAATGCCTACGTAGTTCATTTGGTTTTTAATGACTGTAGATACCAGATGCAAGAGAAGTCAGATAGTTACAAAGAACACTGAATATATTATACATACCAACAATGAATCTGTATTTAATATATTGACACACAGAGTTCCAGGCCTAGACCTTTGTAATGAAATCATGTAAAGTGCTTGGTCCTCGCAGTATACGGACAGATAATTAAGAAGCTTAGTAGAGTAACCCCAGTACTTTATATCCGTAATGGCTTAGCGAATCCACACACAAAACCTTGGCAGACAAGATGTAGCTTAATTTATTTGAGAATTAAAAATAGATCAGCACAGGAATTACGGTTAGGGAGACCCACTGGATCTTAATTGCCTGCCTAGTTTTAGAGAAACGCATATATTTTATGAACATTTTTTTTTTTTTTGCTTTATAAATAGTTCACAAAATGCCATTATGCCACCCGAGCTATCTGGTTTGCTCCATATATCATTTTTATGCAGCAGTGCTGCGTGTGGTTGAGAGAATTTATTCATAAATGCTGATTTAACAAAATGTATTATTTTTACTGTAACAAACTCCATATGAAGTGTTTGTTTAACCCATTTACATCGCTCATGACATCATGATTTCCAGATCACCGTATTTTTAGCATGACAGCATGGAGCGTCACACAAGGTGCTGGTTCCATCAGAATCAAGGCTGTCCTGTGCAAAACAACAGGGCTGTAACTGGTCATGTGATCACTGGACCACAAAGATCAAAGGGCACTATTCACTAAAAGGCGAGTTTGCAGGAAGTTTATGGTTTCAACTCCCCCCTTTCACTGTTTATTATAAACAGCCAACACTGGCAGGTTTCTCCAGCAAGAAGAGCTGAACTTGGCCATGTATAACATAATTCACGGGGCAAGGATTTAAGTATACATTTTACAGGGTCATCTAACTGTAGCAGACACTCACTGGGGTTGGCCCTTCATGATGTATAGGAAGAAGGGGCAGCTGCCTTGGTCCAAGGCTTATCCTTGGGGGCCCACACAGGTGTTCCATGGGCCCCATCAACAGCCACCCTGGTGTGTAGGTTGAGGTCGGTGCGGCTGTCGTCACAGACCTCTCCATTAATGCTTCCTTCATCAAGGCCTAAGCATCATTTGAACGTGCAGAGCTCCAGGAATGGTGGTCTTATGAGGGCCCCGCGCGTGAGCTTACAATCTAAAGGAATAGTACTGGCAATTGAAACAAAAGGAAGGGCGAAAAGAGGGGGGTAGTTGCTGTTGCACTTATACAAAACATTAATTGAACTCTCTAGGTTGTTCCCCAAATAAACCATAGCAGATCTGTCATTTAGTTCTTTCCTCTTAAAGTCTAATTACATACAAAACCTCCCAAAAACTTCTAGGATATTTCTCCAGTTTCTATGGCAACAACCTACATGATTGGTGGTATATAAAGTGCGGGCTCTTCTATACAGACAAATAGTCTAAAATGTAGACACAAATCCAAAATTTGAAATGTTTAAATCATAATCTAGTTTTAAAAGTTTGCACAGACCTACCAGAGCCTGCTTTTAGTTTCCCACGACAATTAAGTGTTTTAGTTGTTTTAGAGTTTTACTCGACTAAAAGATTTTTTCTGTAAAAGGTTGTTTCTAATGCTTCATTTAACAACGCAAGTAACAAAAGGATTCAATTTAGTAATTAAACCATCAACTTTAAACTAGGCGTATGCAAATTATTATAAAAAAAAGGATTTTTTTCTCCATTTATTAGTATAGTTTTTCATACTAAATGATGGGTCAGCTTGCCTGCCATAGAAATTTTTTCCTTTTGAGAGGCTGCCAAGAAGGATCACAAACACTACATTCGGTGTCTCAGTTTAGTGGAGCATAAAAGTTTTCTATTTTCTAAAGCCAGTTTTGAAAACTGTCATTTTACGTATGCATTCACTCAAATAACAGGACAACAGGACGGTGAATCTGGGTTTATGGGCAGAACTGGGCGGATGTGCGCATGGTCATACCCGGGGAACTTCTGGGCTCCGGCTACCCGGAGCATTCCCTCGCGGGAGGCGGCCAGGGCTGCACACTGACGTCAGTGGGTGGTCCCGTAACATCGGTGGGCGGTCCCGCTGACGTTAATGGGAGTTCCCGCTGACGGCAGTGGGAACCACCCCCATTTAAAGGAAAAATGGGCGGGGAGAGGGATGTGTCAAGACCCCGCTCTTGCGACCCGGAGGATTCGGATTTTGACCGGGAGAACCAGTGCTCACTCGGCAATCTCTGGGTCAAACCCGGAGAGTTCCCAGGTATGCACATCGTAGGGTAACCACATGTCCTGGATCGCCCAGGACAGTCCCGCAATGGGACTTTCATTATATTGTATTTAGTAGTCATGGTTGCGGGTGAGGCTGGGGCAGGACCATTCACCCCTACCCATTCAGTCACAGTACTGAAGCAGAATGCTGAAATAAGTAGGCATTTCATGTTCCACGGCTTCAAAATTTAGCATGGTGGCCACATGGGGGTTGCACAGCCCAGTGAGCCGGTATTGGAAAATCAGGGGAACTCTCTAATCAGCCCATGATCCCCGCAACCTCCAGAAATGAGGTACTTTGGAGCTTGGTGAGACAACAGGACCGTGCCCTCCTGAAGCGAGGCACTTGGGAGGTATACAGACGTGTGGCAAATAACTGCATGAAACGTGCACTTTGTCATTCAAATGGAATCGGTCTGTTACAAAATGTTCTGGCGTTTATTGTTTTTAATAGCATTTGTGGTCATAGCTTTATCGTACACTTTGGAAAATACATAATAACGTTTTTATCTCGACCACCTGTACAGCCTAGCAGGAAGTAATGTTTTGCTAGTAATTGTCCAATGGTTGTTTATATCCTGGATACTTCCTGTGTTTGTTTTATTTTAAAGGTGTATCTGAAATATCATGTGCTTTTCAATTGAAATCTTCTTGTTTTGGCGGATGGCCTCATAACAAAATTATAATACAAAAATATACCCTACATGTTTAAAAAAAATGCTGAGCATCAAATAGAGAACTCCATTATGGTCGGTACATAACTCCTACCATGCTCAACCTTTGTTAGGGGCCAAGGTTAGAGCTGGTTGGGACATAGATAGAAGCAAGGGCAGGACAATCAACCTACCTTACTATTCTGTGATGTATTGAAACAGAACGCTGGGTTATGATGTCATATTGAAGCTTGAATATGTCGTGATGTATGTCCATGTGGGCGATACAATTGAGGTCTGCACAACAAAAGCACAGACTTTGATTTATTTCACAGCTCAGTGGGTCGGTCAGGGGAAATCTGATCTCCCTACCCGGCCCATGATCCCCACTATCAGCAAAAAGTGCCAGTGGGGAGCTTGGAAGATATGCGAAGATGTATAGTTTCTTTTTGTGTTGTTAGAGGTGTGACTTATTAACCTATTTTTTATTGCTTCTATTCCACACTACATTATTACATTATTTATATGGCGCCAGCAGATTCTGTAGCACTGTTACAATCAGTGGCATAATTTAAAATCACAACAACTGGTACAAAGGGAAAAGATGGCCCTGTTCCTGTGAGATGATGGCTTGGATGGGGATGAGTTGATTGGGTCCTGATGATATGTAGAAGTTGTTGATCATTCAGATGCCTTGATTAGGAATTATTATTTTGGCTTTGGGATGTACTGTAGATACACTCATACCCAGCCAACATTCTTCACTCTCAGAGAAGAAGGGCATCATTGACAGAAAGAGGGGCAGAGGGATTGACTGTCCTACAAACTAGTCCTCCCCATTAAGTTATCTCTGTTTTTTCTCTTTGTTTGCTACACAATGGTCTTCCTACTAGCAGCTATTGCCACACTATATATATATATATATATCTATATATACATACAGAGAGAGAAAGAAATGCATATTGCAATATAGAATAAAACCTTTTTATTGGACTAACATTCCATTTTAAGGACGGTGGGCTTTCGAGAGTATCAACCCCCCTTTGGCATGTCAAAAGCAATCCAAAACATCTAAGTAAGACGTGGGCAGCAGTAGGGGGTTAATGAGAATGATAGACTGATAAGGTGCAGGTCACAGCAGTTTAAGGTGAAGAAAAACAACTTCAGAGACAATCAATGCTTAAAACTAATTTATGACCTTAAACTGCCATGACCTGCACCTTATCAGCCTCTATCTTTCTCCTTAATCTCTGTACCACTGCCCATGTCTTACTTAGATGTTTTGTGGTTAGTACTGGTTTTTGGCTCGACAATAAAAAGGTATTATTCTATTATTATTGACTTGAAATATTGAGTATTGCTTTTGACTTGAATTGACTAACGTTCCTTAAAATGGAATGTTAGTCCAATAAAAAAGTATTATTTTATATTGGGCATAACCCATATATTATACTATATATATATATTATATATATATATTAATATAGTGCTAGAGTTCTTTTGCTGAGGTCCTCCTCTTAAATCACTGTGGCAAAGGAAGAAAGAATTCTATCTTATATCATGATAGAATAACATCTATGCTTTCTAACCTAAAGAAATGTCACGAAAGCCGAACAAAGTCACCGTTTTTGGTTTTTTTTACAAAACTATAATTGACGAAATAGTTAAAGGCTACTTTACCAGTTAAGAATGGTATGAGCAAGCCAATACTTTACATAGAATGGTTAAATCAT